>CM042216.1:17468942-17706442 GCA_023566465.1 Cottus gobio
TTGTAGAACACAACCTTTCTTTCGCCAAGACGTGCTTACACAGTAGACAAGCCTGACAGTGGAGGATTTCTTCGGGCAGACATCAAGCAAAGATCTCTTTTCTTGGCTCGTTGGTCTAGGGGTATGATTCTCGCTTCGGGTGTGAGAGGTCCCGGGTTCAAATCCCGGACGAGCCCAACATTAAATTTAGCCAATGTAGACTGTATAATTATCTGAGGGGAAAAATGTGTGCTTCACAATTTATCCAATGCAGTGGTGAAAGCTAGATTGTTGAGGTTTCGTTAAAATGTTGCCCGCTCTTTGAAGATCACAACCTTTCTTTCGCCAAGACGTGCTTACACAGTAGATATGCCTGACAATGGAGGATTTCGTCGGGCAGACATCAAACAAAGATCTCTTTTCTTGGCTCGTTGGTCTAGGGGTATGATTCTCGCTTTGGGTGCGAGAGGTCCCGGGTTCAAATCCCGGACGAACCCAACTTTAAGTTTAGCCAATGTAGACTGTATAATCATCTAAGTGAAAAATGTGTTCTTCACAATTTATCCAATGCAGTGGTGAAAGCTAGATTGTTGAGGTTTCGTTAAAATGTTGCCCGTTCTTTGAAGATCACAACCTTTCTTTCGCCAAGACGTGCTTACACAGTAGATATGCCTGACAATGGAGGATTTCGTCGGGCAGACATCAAACAAAGATCTCTTTTCTTGGCTTGTTGGTCTAGGGGTATGATTCTCGTTTTGGGTGCGAGAGGTCCCGGGTTCAAATCCCGGACGAGCCCAACTTTAAGTTTAGCCAATGTAGACTGTATAATTATCTGAGGTGAAAAATGTGTTCTTCACAATTTATCCAATGCAGTGGTGAAAGCTAGATTGTTGAGGTTTCGTTAAAATGTTGCCCGCTCTTTGAAGATCACAACCTTTCTTTCTCCAAGACGTGCTTACACAGTAGATATGCCTGACAATGGAGGATTTCGTCGGGCAGACATCAAACAAAGATCTCTTTTCTTGGCTCGTTGGTCTAGGGGTATGATTCTCGCTTTGGGTGCGAGAGGTCCCGGGTTCAAATCCCGGACGAGCCCAACTTTAAGTTTAGCCAATGTAGACTGTATAATCATCTCAGTGAAAAATGTGTTCTTCACAATTTATCCAATGCAGTGGTGAAAGCTAGATTGTTGAGGTTTCGTTAAAATGTTGCCCGTTCTTTGAAGATCACAACCTTTCTTTCGCCAAGACGTGCTTACACAGTAGATATGCCTGTCAATGGAGGATTTCGTCGGGCAGACATCAAACAAAGATCTCTTTTCTTGGCTCGTTGGTCTAGGGGTATGATTCTCGCTTTGGGTGCGAGAGGTCCCGGGTTCAAATCCCGGACGAGCCCAACTTTAAGTTTAGCCAATGTAGACTGTATAATCATCTCAGTGAAAAAACGTAAAGATGTGTGCTTCACACTTTATCCAATGCAGTGGTGAAAGCTGGAATTTCGAGCTTTGGGAAAAATGTTGCCGGTTCTTTGTAGAACACAACCTTTCTTTCGCCAAGACGTGCTTACACTGTAGACAAGCCTGACAGTGGAGGATTTCTTCGGGCAGACATCAAACAAGGATCTCTTTTCTTGGCTCGTTGGTCTAGGGGTATGATTCTCGCTTCGGGTGTGAGAGGTCCCGGGTTCAAATCCCGGGCGAGCCCAACATTAAATTTAGCCAATGTAGACTGTATAATTATCTGAGGGGAAAAATGTGTGCTTCACAATTTATCCAATGCAGTGGTGAAAGCTAGATTGTTGAGGTTTCGTTAAAATGTTGCCCGTTCTTTGAAGATCACAACCTTTCTTTCGCCAAGACATGCTTACACAGTAGATATGCCTGACAATGGAGGATTTCGTCGGGCAGACATCAAACAAAGATCTCTTTTCTTGGCTCGTTGGTCTAGGGGTATGATTCTCGCTTTGGGTGCGAGAGGTCCCGGGTTCAAATCCCGGACGAGCCCAACTTTAAGTTTAGCCAATGTAGACTGTATAATCATCTCAGTGAAAAAACGTAAAGATGTGTGCTTCACACTTTATCCAATACAGTGGTGAAAGCTGGAATTTCGAGCTTTGGGAAAAATGTTGCCGGTTCTTTGTAGAACACAACCTTTCTTTCGCCGAGACGTGCTTACACAGTAGATATGCCTGACAGTGGAGGATTTCTTCGGGCAGACATCAAACAAGGATCTCTCTTCTTGGCTCGTTGGTCTAGGGGTATGATTCTCGCTTCGGGTGTGAGTGGTCCCGGGTTCAAATCCCGGACGAGCCCAACATTAAATTTAGCCAATGTAGACTGTATAATTATCTGAGGGGAAAAATGTGTGCTTCACAATTTATCCAATGCAGTGGTGAAAGCTAGATTGTTGAGGTTTCGTTAAAATGTTGCCCGTTCTTTGAAGATCACAACCTTTCTTTCGCCAAGACGTGCTTACACAGTAGATATGCCTGACAATGGAGGATTTCGTCGGGCAGACATCAAACAAAGATCTCTTTTCTTGGCTCGTTGGTCTAGGGGTATGATTCTCGCTTTGGGTGCGAGAGGTCCCGGGTTCAAATCCCGGACGAGCCCAACTTTAAGTTTAGCCAATGTAGACTGTATAATTATCTGAGGTGAAAAATGTGTTCTTCACAATTTATCCAATGCAGTGGTGAAAGCTAGATTGTTGAGGTTTCGTTAAAATGTTGCCCGTTCTTTGAAGATCACAACCTTTCTTTCGCCAAGACGTGCTTACACAGTAGATATGCCTGACAATGGAGGATTTCGTCGGGCAGACATCAAACAAAGATCTCTTTTCTTGGCTCGTTGGTCTAGGGGTATGATTCTCGCTTTGGGTGCGAGAGGTCCCGGGTTCAAATCCCGGACGAGCCCAACTTTAAGTTTAGCCAATGTAGACTGTATAATCATCTCAGTGAAAAAACGTAAAGATGTGTGCTTCACACTTTATCCAATGCAGTGGTGAAAGCTGGAATTTCGAGCTTTGGGAAAAATGTTGCCGGTTCTTTGTAGAACACAACCTTTCTTTCGCCAAGACGTGCTTACACAGTAGACAAGCCTGACAGTGGAGGATTTCTTCGGGCAGACATCAAACAAGGATCTCTTTTCTTGGCTCGTTGGTCTAGGGGTATGATTCTCGCTTCGGGTGTGAGAGGTCCCGGGTTCAAATCCCGGGCGAGCCCAACATTAAATTTAGCCAATGTAGACTGTATAATTATCTGAGGGGAAAAATGTGTGCTTCACAATTTATCCAATGCAGTGGTGAAAGCTAGATTGTTGAGATTTCGTTAAAATGTTGCCCGTTCTTTGAAGATCACAACCTTTCTTTCGCCAAGACGTGCTTACACAGTAGATATGCCTGACAATGGAGGATTTCGTCGGGCAGACATCAAACAAAGATCTCTTTTCTTGGCTCGTTGGTCTAGGGGTATGATTCTCGCTTTGGGTGCGAGAGGTCCCGGGTTCAAATCCCGGACGAGCCCAACTTTAAGTTTAGCCAATGTAGACTGTATAATCATCTCAGTGAAAAAACGTAAAGATGTGTGCTTCACACTTTATCCAATACAGTGGTGAAAGCTGGAATTTCGAGCTTTGGGAAAAATGTTGCCGGTTCTTTGTAGAACACAACCTTTCTTTCGCCGAGACGTGCTTACACAGTAGATATGCCTGACAGTGGAGGATTTCTTCGGGCAGACATCAAACAAGGATCTCTCTTCTTGGCTCGTTGGTCTAGGGGTATGATTCTCGCTTCGGGTGTGAGTGGTCCCGGGTTCAAATCCCGGACGAGCCCAACATTAAATTTAGCCAATGTAGACTGTATAATTATCTGAGGGGAAAAATGTGTGCTTCACAATTTATCCAATGCAGTGGTGAAAGCTAGATTGTTGAGGTTTCGTTAAAATGTTGCCCGTTCTTTGAAGATCACAACCTTTCTTTCGCCAAGACGTGCTTACACAGTAGATATGCCTGACAATGGAGGATTTCGTCGGGCAGACATCAAACAAAGATCTCTTTTCTTGGCTCGTTGGTCTAGGGGTATGATTCTCGCTTTGGGTGCGAGAGGTCCCGGGTTCAAATCCCGGACGAGCCCAACTTTAAGTTTAGCCAATGTAGACTGTATAATTATCTGAGGTGAAAAATGTGTTCTTCACAATTTATCCAATGCAGTGGTGAAAGCTAGATTGTTGAGGTTTCGTTAAAATGTTGCCCGTTCTTTGAAGATCACAACCTTTCTTTCGCCAAGACGTGCTTACACAGTAGATATGCCTGACAATGGAGGATTTCGTCGGGCAGACATCAAACAAAGATCTCTTTTCTTGGCTCGTTGGTCTAGGGGTGTGATTGTCGCTTTGGGTGCGAGAGGTCCCGGGTTCAAATCCCGGACGAGCCCAACTTTAAGTTTAGCCAATGTAGACTGTATAATCATCTCAGTGAAAAAACGTAAAGATGTGTGCTTCACATTTTATCCAATGCAGTGGTGAAAGCTGGAATTTCGAGCTTTGGGAAAAATGTTGCCGGTTCTTTGTAGAACACAACCTTTCTTTCGCCAAGACGTGCTTACACAGTAGACAAGCCTGACAGTGGAGGATTTCTTCGGGCAGACATCAAACAAGGATCTCTTTTCTTGGCTCGTTGGTCTAGGGGTATGATTCTCGCTTCGGGTGTGAGAGGTCCCGGGTTCAAATCCCGGGCGAGCCCAACATTAAATTTAGCCAATGTAGACTGTATAATTATCTGAGGGGAAAAATGTGTGCTTCACAATTTATCCAATGCAGTGGTGAAAGCTAGATTGTTGAGATTTCGTTAAAATGTTGCCCGTTCTTTGAAGATCACAACCTTTCTTTCGCCAAGACGTGCTTACACAGTAGATATGCCTGACAATGGAGGATTTCGTCGGGCAGACATCAAACAAAGATCTCTTTTCTTGGCTCGTTGGTCTAGGGGTATGATTCTCGCTTTGGGTGCGAGAGGTCCCGGGTTCCATCCCCGGACGAGCCCAACTTTAAGTTTAGCCAATGTAGACTGTATAATCATCTCAGTGAAAAAACGTAAGGATGTGTGCTTCACACTTTATCCAATACAGTGGTGAAAGCTGGAATTTCGAGCTTTGGGAAAAATGTTGCCGGTTCTTTGTAGAACACAACCTTTCTTTCGCCGAGACGTGCTTACACAGTAGATATGCCTGACAGTGGAGGATTTCTTCGGGCAGACATCAAACAAGGATCTCTCTTCTTGGCTCGTTGGTCTAGGGGTATGATTCTCGCTTCGGGTGTGAGTGGTCCCGGGTTCAAATCCCGGACGAGCCCAACATTAAATTTAGCCAATGTAGACTGTATAATTATCTGAGGGGAAAAATGTGTGCTTCACAATTTATCCAATGCAGTGGTGAAAGCTAGATTGTTGAGGTTTCGTTAAAATGTTGCCCGTTCTTTGAAGATCACAACCTTTCTTTCGCCAAGACGTGCTTACACAGTAGATATGCCTGACAATGGAGGATTTCGTCGGGCAGACATCAAACAAAGATCTCTTTTCTTGGCTCGTTGGTCTAGGGGTATGATTCTCGCTTTGGGTGCGAGAGGTCCCGGGTTCAAATCCCGGACGAGCCCAACTTTAAGTTTAGCCAATGTAGACTGTATAATTATCTGAGGTGAAAAATGTGTTCTTCACAATTTATCCAATGCAGTGGTGAAAGCTAGATTGTTGAGGTTTCGTTAAAATGTTGCCCGTTCTTTGAAGATCACAACCTTTCTTTCGCCAAGACGTGCTTACACAGTAGATATGCCTGACAATGGAGGATTTCGTCGGGCAGACATCAAACAAAGATCTCTTTTCTTGGCTCGTTGGTCTAGGGGTATGATTCTCGCTTTGGGTGCGAGAGGTCCCGGGTTCAAATCCCGGACGAGCCCAACTTTAAGTTTAGCCAATGTAGACTGTATAATTATCTGAGGTGAAAAATGTGTTCTTCACAATTTATCCAATGCAGTGGTGAAAGCTAGATTGTTGAGGTTTCGTTAAAATGTTGCCCGTTCTTTGAAGATCACAACCTTTCTTTCGCCAAGACGTGCTTACACAGTAGATATGCCTGACAATGGAGGATTTCGTCGGGCAGACATCAAACAAAGATCTCTTTTCTTGGCTCGTTGGTCTAGGGGTATGATTCTCGCTTTGGGTGCGAGAGGTCCCGGGTTCAAATCCCGGACGAGCCCAACTTTAAGTTTAGCCAATGTAGACTGTATAATCATCTCAGTGAAAAAACGTAAAGATGTGTGCTTCACACTTTATCCAATGCAGTGGTGAAAGCTGGAATTTCGAGCTTTGGGAAAAATGTTGCTGGTTCTTTGTAGAACACAACCTTTCTTTCGCCGAGACGTGCTTACACAGTAGATATGCCTGACAGTGGAGGATTTCTTCGGGCAGACATCAAACAAGGATCTCTCTTCTTGGCTCGTTGGTCTAGGGGTATGATTCTCGCTTCGGGTGTGAGTGGTCCCGGGTTCAAATCCCGGACGAGCCCAACATTAAATTTAGCCAATGTAGACTGTATAATTATCTGAGGGGAAAAATGTGTGCTTCACAATTTATCCAATGCAGTGGTGAAAGCTAGATTGTTGAGGTTTCGTTAAAATGTTGCCCGTTCTTTGAAGATCACAACCTTTCTTTCGCCAAGACGTGCTTACACAGTAGATATGCCTGACAATGGAGGATTTCGTCGGGCAGACATCAAACAAAGATCTCTTTTCTTGGCTCGTTGGTCTAGGGGTATGATTCTCGCTTTGGGTGCGAGAGGTCCCGGGTTCAAATCCCGGACGAGCCCAACTTTAAGTTTAGCCAATGTAGACTGTATAATCATCTCAGTGAAAAAACGTATAGATGTGTGCTTCACACTTTATCCAATGCAGTGGTGAAAGCTGGAATTTCGAGCTTTGGGAAAAATGTTGCCGGTTCTTTGTAGAACACAACCTTTCTTTCGCCAAGACGTGCTTACACAGTAGACAAGCCTGACAGTGGAGGATTTCTTCGGGCAGACATCAAACAAGGATCTCTTTTCCTGGCTCGTTGGTCTAGGGGTATGATTCTCGCTTCGGGTGTGAGAGATCCCGGGTTCAAATCACGGGCGAGCCCAATATTAAATTTAGCCAATGTAGACTGTATAATTATCTGAGGGGAAAAATGTGTGCTTCACAATTTATCCAATGCAGTGGTGAAAGCTAGATTGTTGAGGTTTCGTTAAAATGTTGCCCGTTCTTTGAAGATCACAACCTTTCTTTCGCCAAGACGTGCTTACACAGTAGATATGCCTGACAATGGAGGATTTCGTCAGGCAGACATCAAACAAAGATCTCTTTTCTTAGCTCGTTGGTCTAGGGGTATGATTCTTGCTTTGGTTGCGAGAGGTCCCGGGTTCAAATCCCGGACGAGCCCAACTTTAAGTTTAGCCAATGTAGACTGTATAATCATCTCAGTGAAAAAACGTAAAGATGTGTGCTTCACACTTTATCCAATACAGTGGTGAAAGCTGGAATTTCGAGCTTTGGGAAAAATGTTGCCGGTTCTTTGTAGAACACAACCTTTCTTTCGCCGAGACGTGCTTACACAGTAGATATGCCTGACAGTGGAGGATTTCTTCGGGCAGACATCAAACAAGGATCTCTCTTCTTGGCTCGTTGGTCTAGGGGTATGATTCTCGCTTCGGGTGTGAGTGGTCCCGGGTTCAAATCCCGGACGAGCCCAACATTAAATTTAGCCAATGTAGACTGTATAATTATCTGAGGGGAAAAATGTGTGCTTCACAATTTATCCAATGCAGTGGTGAAAGCTAGATTGTTGAGGTTTCGTTAAAATGTTGCCCGTTCTTTGAAGATCACAACCTTTCTTTCGCCAAGACGTGCTTACACAGTAGATATGCCTGACAATGGAGGATTTCGTCGGGCAGACATCAAACAAAGATCTCTTTTCTTGGCTCGTTGGTCTAGGGGTATGATTCTCGCTTTGGGTGCGAGAGGTCCCGGGTTCAAATCCCGGACGAGCCCAACTTTAAGTTTAGCCAATGTAGACTGTATAATTATCTGAGGTGAAAAATGTGTTCTTCACAATTTATCCAATGCAGTGGTGAAAGCTAGCTTGTTGAGGTTTCGTTAAAATGTTGCCCGTTCTTTGAAGATCACAACCTTTCTTTCGCCAAGACGTGCTTACACAGTAGATATGCCTGACAATGGAGGATTTCGTCGGTCAGACATCAAACAAAGATCTCTTTTCTTGGCTCGTTGGTCTAGGGGTATGATTCTCGCTTTGGGTGCGAGAGGTCCCGGGTTCAAATCCCGGACGAGCCCAACTTTAAGTTTAGCCAATGTAGACTGTATAATCATCTCAGTGAAAAAACGTAAAGATGTGTGCTTCACACTTTATCCAATACAGTGGTGAAAGCTGGAATTTCGAGCTTTGGGAAAAATGTTGCCGGTTCTTTGTAGAACACAACCTTTCTTTCGCCGAGACGTGCTTACACAGTAGATATGCCTGACAGTGGAGGATTTCTTCGGGCAGACATCAAACAAGGATCTCTCTTCTTGGCTCGTTGGTCTAGGGGTATGATTCTCGCTTCGGGTGTGAGTGGTCCCGGGTTCAAATCCCGGACGAGCCCAACATTAAATTTAGCCAATGTAGACTGTATAATTATCTGAGGGGAAAAATGTGTGCTTCACAATTTATCCAATGCAGTGGTGAAAGCTAGATTGTTGAGGTTTCGTTAAAATGTTGCCCGTTCTTTGAAGATCACAACCTTTCTTTCGCCAAGACGTGCTTACACAGTAGATATGCCTGACAATGGAGGATTTCGTCGGGCAGACATCAAACAAAGATCTCTTTTCTTGGCTCGTTAGTCTAGGGGTATGATTCTCACTTTGGGTGGGAGAGGTCCCGGGTTCAAATCCCGGACGAGCCCAACTTTAAGTTTAGCCAATGTAGACTGTATAATTATCTGAGGTGAAAAATGTGTTCTTCACAATTTATCCAATGCAGTGGTGAAAGCTAGATTGTTGAGGTTTCGTTAAAATGTTGCCCGTTCTTTGAAGATCACAACCTTTCTTTCGCCAAGACGTGCTTACACAGTAGATATGCCTGACAATGGAGGATTTCGTCGGGCAGACATCAAACAAAGATCTCTTTTCTTGGCTCGTTGGTCTAGGGGTATGATTCTCGCTTTGGGTGCGAGAGGTCCCGGGTTCAAATCCCGGACGAGCCCAACTTTAAGTTTAGCCAATGTAGACTGTATAATCATCTCAGTGAAAAAACGTAAAGATGTGTGCTTCACACTTTATCCAATGCAGTGGTGAAAGCTGGAATTTCGAGCTTTGGGAAAAATGTTGCCGGTTCTTTGTAGAACACAACCTTTCTTTCGCCGAGACGTGCTTACACAGTAGATATGCCTGACAGTGGAGGATTTCTTCGGGCAGACATCAAACAAGGATCTCTCTTCTTGGCTCGTTGGTCTAGGGGTATGATTCTCGTTTCGGGTGTGAGTGGTCCCGGGTTCAAATCCCGGACGAGCCCAACATTAAATTTAGCCAATGTAGACTGTATAATTATCTGAGGGGAAAAATGTGTGCTTCACAATTTATCCAATGCAGTGGTGAAAGCTAGATTGTTGAGGTTTCGTTAAAATGTTGCCCGTTCTTTGAAGATCACAACCTTTCTTTCGCCAAGACTTGCTTACACAGTAGATATGCCTGACAATGGAGGATTTCGTCGGGCAGACATCAAACAAAGATCTCTTTTCTTGGCTCGTTGGTCTAGGGGTATGATTCTTGCTTTGGTTGCGAGAGGTCCCGGGTTCAAATCCCGGACGAGCCCAACTTTAAGTTTAGCCAATGTAGACTGTATAATCATCTCAGTGAAAAAACGTAAAGATGTGTGCTTCACACTTTATCCAATACAGTGGTGAAAGCTGGAATTTCGAGCTTTGGGAAAAATGTTGCCGGTTCTTTGTAGAACACAACCTTTCTTTCGCCGAGACGTGCTTACACAGTAGATATGCCTGACAGTGGAGGATTTCTTCGGGCAGACATCAAACAAGGATCTCTCTTCTTCGCTCGTTGATCTAGGGGTATGATTCTCGCTTCGGGTGTGAGTGGTCCCGGGTTCAAATCCCGGACGAGCCCAACATTAAATTTAGCCAATGTAGACTGTATAATTATCTGAGGGGAAAAATGTGTGCTTCACAATTCATCCAATGCAGTGGTGAAAGCTAGATTGTTGAGGTTTCGTTAAAATGTTGCCCGTTCTTTGAAGATCACAACCTTTCTTTCGCCAAGACGTGCTTACACAGTAGATATGCCTGACAATGGAGGATTTCGTCGGGCAGACATCAAACAAAGATCTCTTTTCTTGGCTCGTTGGTCTAGGGGTATGATTCTCGCTTTGGGTGCGAGAGGTCCCGGGTTCAAATCCCGGACGAGCCCAACTTTAAGTTTAGCCAATGTAGACTGTATAATTATCTGAGGTGAAAAATGTGTTCTTCACAATTTATCCAATGCAGTGGTGAAAGCTAGCTTGTTGAGGTTTCGTTAAAATGTTGCCCGTTCTTTGAAGATCACAACCTTTCTTTCGCCAAGACGTGCTTACACAGTAGATATGCCTGACAATGGAGGATTTCGTCGGTCAGACATCAAACAAAGATCTCTTTTCTTGGCTCGTTGGTCTAGGGGTATGATTCTCGCTTTGGGTGCGAGAGGTCCCGGGTTCAAATCCCGGACGAGCCCAACTTTAAGTTTAGCCAATGTAGACTGTATAATCATCTCAGTGAAAAAAAGTAAAGATGTGTGCTTCACACTTTATCCAATACAGTGGTGAAAGCTGGAATTTCGAGCTTTGGGAAAAATGTTGCCGGTTCTTTGTAGAACACAACCTTTCTTTCGCCGAGACGTGCTTACACAGTAGATATGCCTGACAGTGGAGGATTTCTTCGGGCAGACATCAAACAAGGATCTCTCTTCTTGGCTCGTTGGTCTAGGGGTATGATTCTCGCTTCGGGTGTGAGTGGTCCCGGGTTCAAATCCCGGACGAGCCCAACATTAAATTTAGCCAATGTAGACTGTATAATTATCTGAGGGGAAAAATGTGTGCTTCACAATTTATCCAATGCAGTGGTGAAAGCTAGATTGTTGAGGTTTCGTTAAAATGTTGCCCGTTCTTTGAAGATCACAACCTTTCTTTCGCCAAGACGTGCTTACACAGTAGATATGCCTGACAATGGAGGATTTCGTCGGGCAGACATCAAACAAAGATCTCTTTTCTTGGCTCGTTAGTCTAGGGGTATGATTCTCGCTTTGGGTGGGAGAGGTCCCGGGTTCAAATCCCGGACGAGCCCAACTTTAAGTTTAGCCAATGTAGACTGTATAATTATCTGAGGTGAAAAATGTGTTCTTCACAATTTATCCAATGCAGTGGTGAAAGCTAGATTGTTGAGGTTTCGTTAAAATGTTGCCCGTTCTTTGAAGATCACAACCTTTCTTTCGCCAAGACGTGCTTACACAGTAGATATGCCTGACAATGGAGGATTTCGTCGGGCAGACATCAAACAAAGATCTCTTTTCTTGGCTCGTTGGTCTAGGGGTATGATTCTCGCTTTGGGTGCGAGAGGTCCCGGGTTCAAATCCCGGACGAGCCCAACTTTAAGTTTAGCCAATGTAGACTGTATAATCATCTCAGTGAAAAAACGTAAAGATGTGTGCTTCACACTTTATCCAATGCAGTGGTGAAAGCTGGAATTTCGAGCTTTGGGAAAAATGTTGCCGGTTCTTTGTAGAACACAACCTTTCTTTCGCCGAGACGTGCTTACACAGTAGATATGCCTGACAGTGGAGGATTTCTTCGGGCAGACATCAAACAAGGATCTCTCTTCTTGGCTCGTTGGTCTAGGGGTATGATTCTCGCTTCGGGTGTGAGTGGTCCCGGGTTCAAATCCCGGACGAGCCCAACATTAAATTTAGCCAATGTAGACTGTATAATTATCTGAGGGGAAAAATGTGTGCTTCACAATTTATCCAATGCAGTGGTGAAAGCTAGATTGTTGAGGTTTCGTTAAAATGTTGCCCGTTCTTTGAAGATCACAACCTTTCTTTCGCCAAGACGTGCTTACACAGTAGATATGCCTGACAATGGAGGATTTCGTCGGGCAGACATCAAACAAAGATCTCTTTTCTTGGCTCGTTGGTCTAGGGGTATGATTCTCGCTTCGGGTGTGAGAGGTCCCGGGTACAAATCCCGGACGAGCCCAACATTAAATTTAGCCAATGTAGACTGTATAATTATCTGAGGGGAAAAATGTGTGCTTCACAATTTATCCAATGCAGTGGTGAAAGCTAGATTGTTGAGGTTTCGTTAAAATGTTGCCCGCTCTTTGAAGATCACAACCTTTCTTTCGCCAAGACGTGCTTACACAGTAGATATGCCTGACAATGGAGGATTTCGTCGGGCAGACATCAAACAAAGATCTCTTTTCTTGGCTCGTTGGTCTAGGGGTATGATTCTCGCTTTGGGTGCGAGAGGTCCCGGGTTCAAATCCCGGACGAGCCCAACATTAAATTTAGCCAATGTAGACTGTATAATTATCTGAGGGGAAAAATGTGTGCTTCACAATTTATCCAATGCAGTGGTGAAAGCTAGATTGTTGAGGTTTCGTTAAAATTTTGCCCGTTCTTTGAAGATCACAACCTTTCTTTCGCCAAGACGTGCTTACACAGTAGATATGCCTGACAATGGAGGATTTCGTCGGGCAGACATCAAACAAAGATCTCTTTTCTTGGCTCGTTGGTCTAGGGGTATGATTCTCGCTTTGGGTGCGAGAGGTCCCGGGTTCAAATCCCGGACGAGCCCAACTTTAAGTTTAGCCAATATAGACTGTATAATCATCTCAGTGAAAAAACGTAAAGATGTGTGCTTCACACTTTATCCAATACAGTGGTGAAAGCTGGAATTTCGAGCTTTGGGAAAAATGTTGCCGGTTCTTTGTAGAACACAACCTTTCTTTCGCCGAGACGTGCTTACACAGTAGATATGCCTGACAGTGGAGGATTTCTTCGGGCAGACATCAAACAAGGATCTCTCTTCTTGGCTCGTTGGTCTAGGGGTATGATTCTCGCTTCGGGTGTGAGTGGTCCCGGGTTCAAATCCCGGACGAGCCCAACATTAAATTTAGCCAATGTAGACTGTATAATTATCTGAGGGGAAAAATGTGTGCTTCACAATTTATCCAATGCAGTGGTGAAAGCTAGATTGTTGAGGTTTCGTTAAAATGTTGCCCGTTCTTTGAAGATCACAACCTTTCTTTCGCCAAGACGTGCTTACACAGTAGATATGCCTGACAATGGAGGATTTCGTCGGGCAGACATCAAACAAAGATCTCTTTTCTTGGCTCGTTGGTCTAGGGGTATGATTCTCGCTTTGGGTGCGAGAGGTCCCGGGTTCAAATCCCGGACGAGCCCAACTTTAAGTTTAGCCAATATAGACTGTATAATCATCTCAGTGAAAAAACGTAAAGATGTGTGCTTCACACTTTATCCAATACAGTGGTGAAAGCTGGAATTTCGAGCTTTGGGAAAAATGTTGCCGGTTCTTTGTAGAACACAACCTTTCTTTCGCCAAGACGTGCTTACACAGTAGATATGCCTGACAGTGGAGGATTTCTTTGGGCAGACATCAAACAAGGATCTCTCTTCTTGGCTCGTTGGTCTAGGGGTATGATTCTCTCTTCGGGTGTGAGTGGTCCCGGGTTCAAATCCCGGAAGAGCCCAACATTAAATTTAGCCAATGTAGACTGTATAATTATCTGAGGGGAAAAATGTGTGCTTCACAATTTATCCAATGCAGTGGTGAAAGCTAGATTGTTGAGGTTTCGTTAAAATGTTGCCCGTTCTTTGAAGATCACAACCTTTCTTTCGCCAAGACGTGCTTACACAGTAGATATGCCTGACAATGGAGGATTTCGTCGGGCAGACATCAAACAAAGATCTCTTTTAATGGCTCGTTGGTCTAGGGGTATGATTCTCGCTTTGGGTGCGAGAGGTCCCGGGTTCAAATCCCGGACGAGCCCAACTTTAAGTTTAGCCAATGTAGACTGTATAATTATCTGAGGTGAAAAATGTGTTCTTCACAATTTATCCAATGCAGTGGTGAAAGCTAGATTGTTGAGGTTTCGTTAAAATGTTGCCCGTTCTTTGAAGATCACAACCTTTTTTTCGCCAAGACGTGCTTACACAGTAGATATGCCTGACAATGGAGGATTTCGTCGGGCAGACATCAAACAAAGATCTCTTTTCTTGGCTCGTTGGTCTAGGGGTATGATTCTCGCTTTGGGTGCGAGAGGTCCCGGGTTCAAATCCAGGACGAGCCCAACTTTAAGTTTAGCCAATGTAGACTGTATAATCATCTCAGTGAAAAAACGTAAAGATGTGTGCTTCACACTTTATCCAATGCAGTGGTGAAAGCTGGAATTTTGAGCTTTGGGAAAAATGTTGCCGGTTCTTTGTAGAACACAACCTTTCTTTCGCCAAGACGTGCTTACACAGTAGACAAGCCTGACAGTGGAGGATTTCTTCGGGCAGACATCAAACAAGGATCTCTTTTCTTGGCTCGTTGGTCTAGGGGTATGATTCTCGCTTCGGGTGTGAGAGGTCCCGGGTTCAAATCCCGGGCGAGCCCAACATTAAATTTAGCCAATGTAGACTGTATAATTATCTGAGGGGAAAAATGTGTGCTTCACAATTTATCCAATGCAGTGGTGAAAGCTAGATTGTTGAGGTTTCGTTAAAATGTTGCCCGTTCTTTGAAGATCACAACCTTTCTTTCGCCAAGACGTGCTTACACGGTAGATATGCCTGACAATGGAGGATTTTGTCGGGCAGACATCAAACAAGGATTTCTTTTCTTAGCTCGTTTGTCTAGGGGTATGATTCTCATTTTGGGTGCGAGAGGTCCCGGGTTCAAATCCCGGACGAGCCCAACTTTAAGTTTAGCCAATGTAGACTGTATAATCATCTCAGTGAAAAAACGTAAAGATGTGTGCTTCACACTTTATCCAATGCAGTGGTGAAAGCTGGAATTTCGAGCTTTGGGAAAAATGTTTCCGGTTCTTTGTAGAACACAACCTTTCTTTCGCCAAGACGTGCTTTACACAGTAGACAAGCCTGACAGTGGAGGATTTCTTCGGGCAGACATCAAACAAGGATCTCTTTTCTTGGCTCGTTGGTCTAGGGGTATGATTCTCGCTTCGGGTGTGAGAGGTCCCGGGTTCAAATCCCGGACAAGCCCAACATTAAATTTAGCCAATGTAGACTGTATAATTATCTGAGGGGAAAAATGTGTGCTTCACAATTTATCCAATGCAGTGGTGAAAGCTAGATTGTTGAGGTTTCGTTTAAATGTTGCCCGTTCTTTGAAGATCACAACCTTTCTTTCGCCAAGACGTGCTTACACAGTAGATATGCCTGACAATGGAGGATTTTGTCGGGCAGACATCAAACAAGGATCTCTTTTCTTGGCTCGTTGGTCTAGGGGTATGATTCTTGCTTCGGGTGCGAGAGGTCCCGGGTTCAAATCCCGGACGAGTCCAACTTTAAGTTTAGCCAATATAGACTGTATAATCATCTCAGTGAAAAAACGTAAAGATGTGTGCTTCACACTTTATCCAATGCAGTGGTGAAAGCTGGAATTTTGAGCTTTGGGAAAAATGTTGCCGGTTCTTTGTAGAACACAACCTTTCTTTCGCCAAGACGTGCTTACACAGTAGACAAGCCTGACAGTGGAGGATTTCTTCGGGCAGACATCAAACAAGGATCTCTTTTCTTGGCTCGTTGGTCTAGGGGTATGATTCTCGCTTCGGGTGTGAGAGGTCCCGGGTTCAAATCCCGGGCGAGCCCAACATTAAATTTAGCCAATGTAGACTGTATAATTATCTGAGGGGAAAAATGTGTGCTTCACAATTTATCCAATGCAGTGGTGAAAGCTAGATTGTTGAGGTTTCGTTAAAATGTTGCCCGTTCTTTGAAGATCACAACCTTTCTTTCGCCAAGACGTGCTTACACGGTAGATATGCCTGACAATGGAGGATTTTGTCGGGCAGACATCAAACAAGGATTTCTTTTCTTAGCTCGTTGGTCTAGGGGTATGATTCTCATTTTGGGTGCGAGAGGTCCCGGGTTCAAATCCCGGACGAGCCCAACTTTAAGTTTAGCCAATGTAGACTGTATAATCATCTCAGTGAAAAAACGTAAAGATGTGTGCTTCACACTTTATCCAATGCAGTGGCGAAAGCTGGAATTTCGAGCTATGGGAAAAATGTTGCCGGTTCTTTCTAGAACATAACCTTTCTTTCACCAAGACGTGCTTACACAGTAGATATGCCTGACAATGGAGGATTTCGTCGGGCAGACATCAAACAAAGATCTCTTTTCTTGGCTCGTTGGTCTAGGGGTATGATTCTCGAATGGGTGCGAGAGGTACCGGGTTCAAATCCCGGACGAGCCCAACTTTAAGTTTAGCCAATGTAGACTATATAATCATCTCAGTGAAAAAACGTAAAGATGTGTGCTTCACACTTTATCCAATGCAGTGGTGAAAGCTGGAATTTCGAGCTTTGGGAAAAATGTTTCCGGTTCTTTGTAGAACACAACCTTTCTTTCGCCAAGACGTGCTTACACAGTAGACAAGCCTGACAGTGGAGGATTTCTTCGGGCAGACATCAAACAAGGATCTCTTTTCTTGGCTCGTTGGTCTAGGGGTATGATTCTCGCTTCGGGTGTGAGAGGTCCCGGGTTCAAATCCCGGACAAGCCCAACATTAAATTTAGCCAATGTAGACTGTATAATTATCTGAGGGGAAAAATGTGTGCTTCACAATTTATCCAATGCAGTGGTGAAAGCTAGATTGTTGAGGTTTCGTTTAAATGTTGCCCGTTCTTTGAAGATCACAACCTTTCTTTCGCCAAGACGTGCTTACACAGTAGATATGCCTGACAATGGAGGATTTTGTCGGGCAGACATCAAACAAGGATCTCTTTTCTTGGCTCGTTGGTCTAGGGGTATGATTCTTGCTTCGGGTGCGAGAGGTCCCGGGTTCAAATCCCGGACGAGTCCAACTTTAAGTTTAGCCAATATAGACTGTATAATCATCTCAGTGAAAAAACGTAAAGATGTGTGCTTCACACTTTATCCAATGCAGTGGTGAAAGCTGGAATTTCGAGCTTTGGGAAAAATGTTTCCGGTTCTTTGTAGAACACAACCTTTCTTTCGCCAAGACGTGCTTACACAGTAGACAAGCCTGACAGTGGAGGATTTCTTCGGGCAGACATCAAACAAGGATCTCTTTTCTTGGCTCGTTGGTCTAGGGGTATGATTCTCGCTTCGGGTGTGAGAGGTCCCGGGTTCAAATCCCGGACGAGCCCAACATTAAATTTAGCCAATGTAGACTGTATAATTATCTGAGGGGAAAAATGTGTGCTTCACAATTTATCCAATGCAGTGGTGAAAGCTAGATTGTTGAGGTTTCGTTAAAATGTTGCCCGTTCTTTGAAGATCACAACCTTTCTTTCGCCAAGACGTGCTTACACAGTAGATATGCCTGACAATGGAGGATTTTGTCGGGCAGACATCAAACAAGGATCTCTTTTCTTGGCTCGTTGGTCTAGGGGTATGATTCTTGCTTCGGGTGCGAGAGGTCCCGGGTTCAAATCCCGGACGAGCCCAACTTTAAGTTTAGCCAATATAGACTGTATAATCATCTCAGTGAAAAAACGTAAAGATGTGTGCTTCACACTTTATCCAATGCAGTGGCGAAAGCTGGAATTTCGAGATGAGAATTGTTTTTGTTTTCCTTTCATCATTGAGAATCAACTATATTACCCGGACAGTTGTGTCTTGAGTTGTATCCGCATGTAAAATATGTTTTTCCTCTTTATTCTACTAGTCCCCTGTCACTCACTCTGCGATTACATCTTTTCACAGTGAAGATTAAACGGATGGCCTGAGGGCTACACAATGCTTTTAGAGTGCTGGACTTTTATATTCATATTGAATGGCTGTAACGGATTGCCCTTGGCTTCCTCCCTCTTTCTTCAGCACACTGTTCCACCTCATAACACTTCTTTGCTTGTTTTATTCATCTTACTTTCTGTCCTGATAGTTTTAGCCTATAACCCATGCTTTTATCCTGATATTTTCTGCCTGAAGCAAAAAATAACATTTTATTAATATAAAATGACTATATTTTGTAACATTTCTTTAAGTTTATGCATAAACCCCAAGCAATGCATTTGTCCTATGTATCTGTTATAACTTGGTTTAATTCCTTTGGGCTGTGTAACTTGAAAAGCTAAACTATGGGGTCACTAATGGTTCACATCGGATGTGCTAGCAACTGTAAGCGGTTGTTTTAACTTTAAGAGCTTTTACTTCTGAGGCCACTTTGAATCTGAATATTTATTCAGGAACATATCACCAGCTTTCCACCTCAAACTTGGACACTGCTCACCTTTAGAAAGATGGATTGACGAGCATGTCACTGAATGGGACTGAACAAGATCCAATAAGCAACGGAGAGAAATGCAGCTTTGCATGTGCATTCATCAACAGCCCAGAGATAGATGAGTAAATTATTACAACCATTATCACTCACTGTTTTATCTCTCATTGGCTCACATGCTGTGTCCACATCTCCTTCCTGTCTGTCCTTGCTTTCTTATTGATACTCTCTTCATCCTCTCACTTCTCAAACAGAGGCTCCGGGAGGCGGAGTGATTGACAGGCCTTTGCTTTATCGCCGCTATTTAATACCCCTCCCACCTCTCCCGTTGCCAGGGTGACAGATGGGTTTTCTCTGCCGAAACACTCCGTCTCCATTTCTGTCACCTCGGATTGGTGAGCGAGAGGGAGAGAGGCGGGGTAGGTGAGACTCAGTCAATCCCACACTTCCTGTGACAAATGACAGTGATACAGAAAAACAGTGTACAGTGAGTGTTCGTTTATGTTTCTGAGTGCGACAGTGTCTCACGGTCTATCACACGCTGCTCAACACCTATCCTGCACACTATTCTCCGGCTGGAGCGTTAGCTGACATACAAAGCAGGCCGGGGCCTGTGAGGGCCTGTAATACACCCCCACGCCATACAGGCCTCCTAAGCACAGTGCTGTGGCTGCCTGCACTCTCAGAGGAAGGAGTCTTCGACTCCAAACCTAGAGCAGGTCACACAGCAGCCTGGAGGCAGCTCCATCTCCAGCTGAAGTGACTTTCTTTTCGTTTAGCGCTCTTGTTTCCTCCCTCTGTCTGGCTTTCTCTTTGTCACTAAGCATCAGCTCTGACAATGTTGCTACAAGCACAGTTCACCATTAACACAAGCTGTGCCCATGGCACAATTGGGCCAATGCCAAGTGAGATGGATGACATCATCCACTGAGCTTGTCGCCAATCCAATCAGGCTCCCAGACACCAGTGTGCAGCCTTGGACATGATTAGTGTTGAGTCCATGACATCATCTTGTCCCTACAGAGGCACTGACATCATCATCATCTTCATCCAGCGTGAGTCGATTATTAGAATCGCTGGTGTCTAATAAACAGTTTCAGTGTCTTCCCTCCTGGTGATCACACTCCTGAAAGGATTTGGGCATAATCTTACTGATCCAGGTGTGAAGAATGACTCATATCTCGACTGTCTATGTGCTGATCCCAACAAGCTGGATCATTCAAACTCTCACACATGCACGTGTGAACCTGTGAAAAGGTAAACATGCACACCTGCTTTTTTTGTGTGTCCGGCACCTCTCCTATACAATCCTTTCCAAACCAATGCAATTTGATCCAGTCTGATCCTTTTTCATCCTGCTATGTGATCCAATCCCATCCGATGTGATTATATCCTGTTCTGTTCAATCCAACCCAATCTTCTTCAATCTCATCCAATCAGATGAGCTCCAACAGCACTTCTTAAGGTATTGCAGCGCTCCTCATAGTCGCATGAACAACACGATGTGGCGAGCAACTGGACGATCCGACGCATGGCACAGGGGAAGGAGAGTGAGAACCAAAGGTGCTATATTGTGTTTGATTCAATGTTCACATACTTATTTTAAAAATAATTAGTGAACTGTCTGTTCGTCATGACTTGTTTTTGTGTTTATTTGTGAATACATTTTATTATTGAAACATTATCTAAAAGATTTACAGAATAGGATTTTACATGAAAGATGTTTCCAGAAGAATGTTCAGTAAAAGTTAAAGTAACACCATTTTTATTTAACTTTAATAAGATTATTGTTCAGCTTTTTGTGTTTTCTATAGTAATAATAATAATGGGCTAAAATTATTGAAAATTGCATTGTTCTAGGTCAAACTGTTTCAAATGGTCGTGTATCCTAATATTTTCTTTTTAAATTTGGAAACGTAAAAATTATTTCTGATACACACTGACATGCCAATAAAGTGAGTGCTGCCTCTTTCCCCTCCACTTCAAGGGACATACAGCAGGCTCAAGAAGTAGCAGAAGTAGATGTTACATTTTCACTTACACAATATAACTTTTGGTTTTGAAAGCCAGACACGATGATTCATACTGAGCTGTACCTTTCCAGGGCAGGTAGACAGTGGAGCTTCTCTAATGTGACAGGGACCTTTAGAGGAAGATGTGGCCTCCACTTGCTCCCTCTCTCCCTCTCTCCCTCCTCTCCCTCCTCTCCTTCCTCTCCTTCCTCCATTTCAGTTATCTAAACTGTGCTCTCTGCTCCCATGCTCTGTAGAACCGACCTCTAGTCCATCCTGACAGGCTCTCCTTGGAGACCACTCTCTCTCACACACACACACACACACACACACACACACACACACACACACACACACACACACACCCACACACACACCTATGAGAGTCATCTGAGAATAATGGAGTGTGACATTACCTCATCGGACTATCTACACACACACACACACACACTCTTTCTCCCTCCCTCCCCCTCTCTCTCTCTCCCTCTCTCTCCCTCTCTCTCTCTCCCTCTCTCTCAAAGTAATCAGAAACAGTGGAGCCTATCAGCTTCCCGAGGGATACCTCACCATGTAGATGTCTTACACAAGGCCACAGAGCAGTTCTCTCACTCACTCTCTCTCTCTCTCTCTCACTCACACACACACACACACACACACACACACACACACACACACACACACACACACACACACACACACACCTTGCTAAAAATCATTTTTTGTGTTTTGACTCATTCCAGCATTGGTTATTCACACATACAGTCACAGTGCTATTTATGGCACTGTGTGGGTACACCGGCTGGTGAGTCTACAGTCGGTGGATTAATGCTTCTTCCGAGTAAGCCCTGTCTTCTGTTAGATCTCTGCAGCAGTAAGTGGAGCCCGAAAACTCACTTGGCACTATATATCTTTTGTATTCGTTTCTGTCTTTAAAACAGGCTGACGTTATGAAAATAAAAGGAAGAACTGAGAAAAATAAAAATCAGGGGAAACGCTCATAAGATTCCCCGACAGAAAGAGGTGAGTTCCCACGGGGAGATGAAACAGCAATATTGAAGAACGGATGACAAACGCTACTGGAAGGCATGAGCGGGTGCTCATAAGCACTGACAAATACTCCAATACATAGGGCTCATTAGGCTCTCATCATATGTACTTATTCCTTGGAGGTTGCAGCTCTAAGTGCTCATGTCTTCATCTTTGATTAGGTCAGGTCCATCAGAGATAACACTCTGAAAGTCGGTCCCCTCACACGACCACAACAGTTTTTAGATTTTTCTTTTATCATCTTCTCTTCCTCTGAACCGCCTCCATGTTGTTTGTTATTCTACACCTGGATCTTTGTTCTGTAACTTTTCTACCCCCCTCCAGATTTCCGTGGTACCATATCTGTGGCTTATTTCTTACCTATGTGTTGGTATTTGGAGGTGAGTACATTATCTCCCTGTAGGGAGCCAGACACGTGTGAGACTAAGCAGACAAGGGAACTAGATGTGACGCTGAGTCGTCTGCAGCGATTATGAAGGAAGAACCAGGTGGATGAGTTTGACTGTAGAATTAGTCACGAGGGGCTGGATACGCGTACACACACCGTCTCTTTTTGGCACATGTGAACAGACAAAAAATCACACACACACACACAGCTGCATCCTGTTACATTTTCAGTCCACCCATTTTGTTCAGCAGGTATGTGACATGTTTAATTATGGGTGAATAATGAGCATCATTTCTGATGTTCAGACATGGGGAATGTTACAGCATGAGGAGGACGCTTCACCGGTTACACTCCTACATCCCTATGGACTGCACAGGATTGGGCACACACGCACACGCACACGCACGCACGCACACGCACACACAATCACACACACACAATCACACACACACACACACACACACACACACACAAATACCATTGATGAACTAGAAGTGGTTCAAAATACATGTGAGCAATTTGTTCAAAGACATATTCTGACTCCTGAAAACTGCTCGTCTACATCACTGCTAACTCATCCACCAAAACATAGACAAACACTGTATCTTGACAACATGACTCAAAAAAACACAAAAGGCAACAGTGAAGCACAAAATAATTTGACCATAGAAAAATCCAGTGAATCAGTTGTCACGTAAAATCCCATTCTCACTGTAATTATTAAGAGCTCAATTTGATCTCCAAAATCTTTTGTGACTGCAACTTACACGATGAGAGAAAATAAGTAGCAACGCTCATGTTCTGATATTTCATTGGCAGAGCTGCTACCCGGGAGGGTTTTTGTCAGCATTCAACAGAGACAGTGAGATAAAACAAATTGTTAAAGGTGAAGGATTGTGGGTAATATTTTGAAGATGAAATTCACCACACATAGCACATTTCTGACTGCACACCTCCTGGTGACTGGCCTGGTAGCTTCTAGTCAGCAGCATATGTATCATTAATTCTGACACCCCCCTATCAGCGTGAGAAGGGAAAAAGCAGAAATGTGCTCTGCAAAGAAAATTCTTCAGCATTAAAGTGTCAGAGACATCCATACAGATCCTCCCTACACATGGACAGACACACAGGAGGGAAAAAGGCAAGTGACATGCCTTCCAAATCCAAATGCAGAATTGATTCCGACTCAAAAGATTCTGGAAATGTTCATGTCCACACACGCCAAAATAAAAGCGACCGTCTACCGTCAGCAAAAGAATGTCGAGACTCGCTTGTGTTGGTTACAGCTTGTCATATGAGGCTTTACATTACCAGAGGATACATGAAACAGGCTGCTGCAGCATGAAGATCACTGTAGCAGCGCTCCGAGTCACGGACAGCTGCGGAGAACTCTTCAGGGGCACCGGGTGGGTGTACGATTATGATCCTTGGAGTACTGTACAGTATGCAAAGAGATACTGCTCCAGTATGACTCACAGACAGAGCAGGCTGAGTTAGGAATATTTCATGTCTGTAATGTTTGTGTGTCACCTTCACCATGCCCCAACACGCGCCGAGTACCCTGCACCCCCCGCAAGATTATAGCAAAGAAAAGAAAGTGTGTTGCCGCCGCTGATCGAGTGAATCACACCCTGATGAAAACATTACTTTCTCCATCTTTTTTCCAAGAGACTATTCTTCCATCGCTTCACCCTCTATGATCTCACACCTCCTGCGCTCTATCTTCCTCTCTCTGCCTGGTCTTTCTCTGCACCCCCTGTCCACGACTAGATCCCATGCAGCCAGTCAGCGAGCAGGCCTGCTGGACTTTTCCCTCCACACCCTTAGGGGGGAATTCACAAAGATGGCAGAAGCAGCAATTAGGAAACAAATGTATAATAATGAATGCAAGTCTCAGAGAGAGGGCAAATCAGGAGGGACACAAATGGTGTCCCTCCTGACAGAGGGGTAGTGAGAAGAAGAGGAAGAGGAAGTAAAACTGGAAGGGAGATGGGTGAAGGGATTTAAAGTGTGTGCGAGGAAGAAACACCTCATCTCATTATATGTGATAATGAACCCGTGTCTTGCCCTCTTCTCCATAATTACCAGCATGAGGCTCCATCCTTACTGGGATGGACACTGGGCTCCATGTACAATAGCACAACATGCGTCATGGCCTATTCATAGCTTCTTGCCACTTTCCTTGCTTCTTTACCCTGTCTTACTGAAATGGATCCATTTCAGACTGCATAACGTAAAACCTCATATACGGATGATTTAAAACCCTCATTTCTGACCTGTGGGGAAAGCCATATCCACTCGATCAGCTCTCTTTCGGCCTGGTTACTATTCCGCCACATTATAGTGTTTTCGCCGGCGTCTCATTCAGTGATGCTTTGCATGATGCAGGGAATTTATTATCAGGCTGTTTAGTATTTTTGATTGTCCTTCCACGGGCCCTCTGTTAGGTTTCCTAGCAACAGGTCTGTGTGAGGGCTGGCACAAGGGGGGGTTATCAGTGTCCCCATGCTGATTACTCTCTAATTACTTTAATGGAAGTGAGGCTCTCTGGGTATGTGCCTCCCACCAACTCATAGTTTTTTTCTAGACATCCATAGATTGGCAGCTTTCAAAGAGCCCATTAGCCATCTACTCTGCATCCATTTAATGCTGCAGAGACCACGTTTTTATTTTTTATTAGTCAAATACAGCTGTACAGTAAAATGGCATGGAGGATCTAGTCTAGTGGTGGACAGTCAAGGTACATTTATTGAAGTCCTGGGCAGATGTACAATTGTAAGATACAGGGACTTTTTCATTTTATACTTTATACCTCATATATTTAATAAGTAAACGTTGTGCTTTTGACTTCACTAAATTTTATTGAAAGCTTTAATTCACTTTAAGTCACTTGCATGTAATTATTATCTCAGAAAATATAATACAATACATCCTGAACAACAGTATATGAAGTATACACAACTACAGCTAACATGTGATGCATATACGTATGTTAAGGTGTCAATAATAATAATACAATATATAATAATATAGGGGAAATTTTACATTAATAATTACATTTACTTTTGACAACATACGTACCACCTCTCTATTTAACAATTTGAATAAAGACCTTTTACTTGTAACGGAGTATTTGTACTACTTTCATATTTTGTCAGAGGTCTGAATATGTTTTCCACCATTGATTGTCGCGGAAAAGGAAATAATTTGAACCTTTAAAGAACTATATTCCAAACAGAATAATGTTGAAGGAAAGACATTTATTTCCAAAATAATTTCTATACTTTTTAATTTATTTTGCATATGAGATTACTTTGTTATTGATAGTAAGACTGATTTTGTAAAAATTCTACGAACCTACAGTGCAGTAGTAAACTCATTCACAGACGCACACACACCACCCATGGCGTCATGCATGGGTTGCATTGATGTTATTCATCAGACTCGAGTCCTGATGAAGAGACTTGAGATTCTTTTGAGGCAAATCGTAAAATGCATGGACGCAAACTGAGGAAAAGAAAAACAAGCCAAGTAGGAGGAAGAAGTGGAGGAAAATGATAAGGAGCCGAGGGGGATGAAAAAATAAGATATTTTGCTTGCTACAAAGAAGTCCCATGGAGACATAGAAACTGCATTTTCTAAATTTGTGATGTGTTTCTTTGTGTACGTGTACAAAAGTACATGTGTTTATACACGTGTACCCCACCCGGTAATGTGTGGGTGGAGATGTCGAGCACGCTGGAACAAGTTGTACAGCAATAAAAGATGTTCCTTCAGGCTAAATATGCACCTCACTCTTGCCCCACTCTCACTGTTTATCACTGCAATAAAAACTCATCTCTTATTAAAGGGTTTTAACATAATGAAGTGGAAAGATCCATATGCATCACCTTCAACGTGTAACAGCTAATCCCTCACTTTGATTCAATTGAATTCAGTGCAGCTCCATTCTGATTGGTTCATTAACATATTTTGACATTTAATTACATGGACCCAGTGATCGTGCATATGGGATACGACATATGTGCATATGACCTTCCTCATGTATAGGATTGTGATGGGTGTTTGAAAATCATACTGGAATAAAGGATGTACTCTGTATTCCTAATATTATGTATTATGTAACATACATGCTTATT
This sequence comes from Cottus gobio, assembly GCA_023566465.1. NCBI lineage: Eukaryota > Metazoa > Chordata > Actinopteri > Perciformes > Cottidae > Cottus > Cottus gobio. The sequence goes on from CM042216.1 coordinate 17,495,055, forward strand.
GAAAATATCATATCCTGAGGACATAGTTTGAAATGCAAATAATCAGAGGCCAAGAAAAGGAAATACCACTAACTCGTGCTCAGCGCATTAGTTTCTATCATTTCCACTCAGCCTCCAGCTATGACCCACCTTTCTGCAGCGACGAGAGTGGTTACTATGGCAAAGAGATGAGAATACCAATGTTACAATACATTTTCATACACTCCTTTCTCAGTGCGCCAAGATTTACTGGGAGCATCCCTGTTGACTTCCTAAAATAATACTTTTCAAAAGGACAAAGTTTTGCCCTGATGATCTTCAAGAGCCACGCTGCGGGAGAACCAGCGTGAGGCTGTTGGTGAGTCAGAGTGTGTAGGCCCAGTGCAGGAGCAACAGAAAGAGGCGTCTATGTATAGAGCGTGGCTCTGCAGCCAGCTAAAGCTTCTGACAGCTCCAATACACAGCCGATTGCATAACCGTCATCTCTATAGAAAACATATATGTACGTGGATGAGGCACAAAGGGTGATACTCCTCGTCCCGGGGATTTGTTTTCATGCCCACCTCATCACTAAACAATGTGTCTTTGAAGATGTTGTGCCCACCACTACCCACCCACCCACACCAATCAGTCAGGGCAGCTTATCCAAAACACTATTCAAATCCACTCATGGTAAGTGTGAGCTGTGTTATTGGGGGCCTGGGTGATAAGAGGGGTGATGCATGTGTAGCCGCGCCTTCCCAGAATGCCTTGCATGCACGAGCGTGTGAGCAACTGTGCGTATATTTGTGTCTGCGTCTTCTGTCATTTCCAGCATCCCGCTCTGGCTTTGTCTCCAGCACGTCTCTCGACGTGTATTCCCAGAGCGGAGAGAGAAGCGAGGTGTCAGATTCTCTACAAATCTTCCAGCCACAGTTATCTGGTGACTTCTCGCCGCTTCCAAAGCTAACCGGGAGGCAAACTGTTTCTTTGTGCTGTTCGCTGTGGCGTCAGCCGCAGTTTCATTTGAGGCTGGGGAAGACGGAGCTGGGGGATTACGAGCAGAGAGCGATTGTGTTTTCTCGTGCATGAGTTGTGTGTGTGCACGCGTAGCCACAGAATCCCACAGAGTGTGTACTAAGCAGGATTCTCTTGCTTGTATTAACGAGTCAGCAGATTCAGGCCTCTGAAATGTCCCTCAGGTGCGAAGAGCAGAGGGAGCTTTTGAAAAGGGCATCTCCTGATTCGACATTCCATTTATTGCAACCTCTTGTTCTGTGTCAGTCATGTTTGTCCTGGGGGGAATCAAACGCAGGGAGGAGGGAGAGGCTGATGATCTCTTACTCTCTTGACAGGGACAACACAAGGAAAATAAATGGGGACAAACAGCAGCAAAAAAATGCTCCCCTCCTTATTTCATGATTTACCAAACAAAAGATCACTGGAAACATTTTAATAAACATTTATCCTTTTGTTCTCAGTCGGTTACAAAGAGAACATTATTTTGAGCACACTATATTGATTCCTAACTCGTGATTTAGTTTCATGTTAATGATTGAGACATTGGTAATGTGGCATCAGCTGCACCTCCTCACACGTACCCAGATGGCCTGTGTGAATCTTGGCCAAGACCTCGGTTTGCTTTAATAAAAGGAGCTTAGAGCGCTGCCACAGCCAGACTCATTATAATTCCTTAAGTGCATTACATTGCATTTACATGGAGGATTATTGTGTTGATAGTGCTGAGAAAGACCAATATAAAGTTCTTAGTAAAATAAGTAAAAACAAGCAAGGTACGGGGCCAAATCCCTCTCAATATATAAGTCCAAATGAGATCCACACGCATGTGTATAGGTCCCGCGCCTGCAACACAAACAGCCGCGCACGCAATTCATTTTTGCACATTGTTACCTAATTTATAAACAAACCAAAAAACTAGGTACGATATACTAAACAACAAAAAAGCATCATATGGAATCATCTAAATATATGAAAAAATACTAACTTAAATAAGCAAACATCTAGAATAATTAAACAATACTACTAATAAAAGTACTAGTACTAATATCATACTGATGACCCTTAAAATTCCTGTATTCAAAACCAAAATGTACTTAACCAAAAGTAAAAGTACCTGTACAGTAAATAGTACCTTGTCAGTGTTTTACAATTATATTGCTGCATTAATGTGTATGCTGCATGTTTTTAACTCCTTCAGTGGTTAGTTTAATCCACAGCACTGCATAATATTCTATAAGATCATGGCATGTTTATAGTGTCAGTACAGTACAATATTTACCTCTGAGATGTAGAGGAGTAGTGTTTAGTGGCGGATTGAAAACCACCTGTATACCGCCACCTAGCGTCTGTGTCGGGAGGGATATCCGGCCAATCCAAAAACGGGGATCGTAACCCATTAAATAAATCTGCAGATACCATGGTTACTGGGTCCGCCCACGTACTGTCGAAAAGAAAAAGTGCGAACGAGCGAGCAGGTGAAAGCTTTGTGAGCAGAAGTTGTGCGCAAACAAAAGCTATCACAATTCAGCCGGTGGGTGACACCCCATGGTCTGAAACAATAATGTCGACCTCCTGGTGGTGCTATAGAGAGGAAAGTCAGAGGATCACCCAAGTCAGTTAGTCCTCTGGGAACCATGCACGATTTATAAAGTTTCATGCATCCATTCAGTTTCTGCGGTATACAGTTGAGACTGACTTAGCTGGCATGGCCATCCCTCGAGCCATGGCGCTAGGAACCATTATTGCCAATCCAAAGCCTATTTTAATTCATACTTTAGAGTTGAGCTGCTCTATGGAGAATGTGACTTTACCAGCAGTCCTTCACTTTGTAGCACAGAGGCATTGTTTTTGCTCCGTCTATAACCTTGAATATTTGAAGCTTGATGAATAGCTGTCTCTATCCTCGCGGTGTCTGTAGGCCTCGTCCTGGGGGAAATGGCCTGTAAAAGCAGCATGGCTCGCTTCTCTCTCACCGCTCCACAGCTTGAATACACACATGTGCACGCTCCATCTCTCACTCTATTCTCTCTCTCTCCCTCTCTTACACTAACAAATGAATTCCCGCTCCCACTGATCATAGCCATTCACAGTCATCTGTCTTCATTGCAGGGGCTTGGGAGACAGCTGGTAGCGCTGTATTAGGTTGAAAGATTAGTCCTCACTATATTCAGCTCCCTACACAAGGTCCCACATCAGCAAGTGGATAACTAGCCCCTGTCCACTTGTTCTCCCTCTCTCTCCCAGCTCAATCATGAAACCATTCACATAAGTGGGCTCTAATTCACACGGACTCATGCTCATGCTCTTAAAGCAGAAACGGATAACGAGTGATTTTAGAAATGGCCAAGTAAGGCTGATAACATCTGGACACTGCAAACAGATGAACTGCTTGTATGCTTAACATCGGAGCAGATGTTGGACACAAATGTCCTCCTACAACCTGGAGTCTGGTTGATGTATAGAAGGAGGTCTGCAGCCCCGAGGCTGCACACACACATGTTATGGAGTGGAGAAAGCCTCCATGCAGCACCAGCTCAACAACAAACAAAATAAACGGCAGAGTGTGTGTGTGTGTTTGAGACGGAGAAAGAGAGATTTATGGTCTGTGTTTTAGGCTGATTGTGCTACTGTGTGATTCATTACATGATCTGGTGTAGAAGGAAGGAGAGAGAGTGTGGGGGAGAAACAGAAGAAAAGAACAGGGAGAGACCACAGTCTGGCCGATGGAACAAGACGGCATACAAAAAAAGTAACGGCTGGCCAAAGAGAGAGGAAGTGAAACCTGACAACTGAGACTGACTTTGTTCTCATTTCTTGTGAACACATTATAAACAAATTAGAGACTTATCTGCCAAAAATATTGCTGAGGCAACCACTTTTCCTTCCCTATCACAGACTAAAAAGGTAAATATTTTATGGGAAGGAAATGTAACAGACTGCAGACTTAGCAAGACAATTTGTCACAAAATATAAACCAAGATTGTGATATGAGTAAGAAGAGTGTTAAATTTAGACTATATATATATATATATATACTATATATATATATATATATATATATATATATATATATATATATATAAACATTGCTATTTGTGATTCATTTCCTAATAATAGTAGAAAATGTGAATACTGTGTGTGTATGTTCCTGCATCCGAGAAGGACTAGTAATGACTTCCTGATTACCTGCACCAACCCTTCAGCTGTGACATCACCTCTAATGCTTCACTAATCTTATTGTGCAGAGGGGTTTGTTTCTGCTCTCCAGTCTGACATCATCAGACTGTAGATCATTAAGTTGACGTTTCCGGTGTGGACACACACACACACACACACACACACACACACACACACACACACACACACACACACACACACACACACACACACACACACACACACACACACACACACACACACACACACACACTATTTATAAGGGCCCTAACTGGCATAATGCATTCCATATTCCCAAACGTTATGGCCCAAGAAGGGGGGGGGGGAAAGACTAAAGGCGTCTGCGGCTTTCTAACTGGGGAACAATCAGCCGCAACAGGATCAACAAACAGGGGGCGGATGGCTGAAGAGCTGTTATGAATTCGAAGAGAAGAGCGGAGAAGCCCACTGATACTGTCGGTGTGTATGTCGAAACTGAGAAGCATCTTCACGGAGACACAACCAGTGACAACGCAGTCGAGAGAGAGAACTGTTACCACAACTCAAGACTGATGACTCAGGGATGTGCACCTCACTCAGACAGGGTGCACCAAGGTTTTCACTCATCTTGTCAGAAGCATTCACCACCACAGGAGCATGTGACACCAACAGCAGACAAAGCTTGTTGTATTGTCCTCCAGTCAGGTGCAGGGGCGTCGTTAGGCCTGTTTTAGGGGGGCTGAAGCCATCTGGTTAAAACACTTTGTACTTTCCTTTCCATTCAATCACGTGATCATTCCTGAGTGTCTAGTTTGATAATTTAAGTTTAACCTAAAACATTGAGCGTAAAGAAATAATTGCAGTGTTGAAGAGAAACCACAATCATATTGTGGGTTATTTTATAATGATGTCACAATCAGAATTTCAAAACATACAAACGCATTCCGTAGTTTAACATCAATAAATCAACTGAACAAATATGATAATATTTAATATTACGTAATAATTGTGATAATAATACGATAAAATAAAAGTGGATTTTTATTAGAATGTTCGCTGAAAACAGTCCGGACCAGAAAACGACTCTGTTCCACTGATCATGTTTACAGACACAAACTCCGTCATAAGTCTCTCCAGCTGTTAAAGCGGACTGACAGCTGATCAGCTGTGATCAGATGTGATCAGTGGCCAGTCATCAGAAACTGACGTTGCTTCACGTGACATGCTTAACGTGACGTGCTTCACGTGACGTGCTTCAAGGAACTTGCCTCACGTGACGTGCTTAGCTAAACATGTAGCTCCTCCCCCACAACATACTACCTTTGATCTCACTGATGACATCAAATCAAGGGCGCAGGTTTGTATATGGTCACGACCAAAGTTTGGGAAAGACACAATTGTTCCCACTAATGCTCTGGGGTCAGCCACTGCTTTGAAGGGGCACGGACTTGTTTACGTATGTTTCTATTAATAGCTCCGCGAAAGAACGGCGCAGAAATATGAATCAGCTGTTGCCTGATGCGCCAGAGTCTGGAGTTCCCGCCACCTTGCTATGTGAACCCCTACGTGACTCTCACAGGAGTCTAGAGCCTGTGGAGTGTGTTGAGCTCCACCTTTCACCGGGATTTGTAGATTCAGAAATCCCTAAGGACTACCCACCTACACTGTAAAATACTCTGGCTTTCAGTCAGAGACAAGACCGCCCTACCAACCCACTTTTCAAAGATCACATATCAGAGCTTTGAAATAGTATCCACGTTGTGAACTATTGTAGCTGAACTTTTTGACGAAATTGTACCTTCTTGATTATTGTTGTTCTGATTCTTGTTTGTAACAGTAGCAAGCACTTATTGTAACTCGCTTTGGATGAAAGCGTCAGCTAGCTAAATGAAATGTAATGTAATGTGAACTAAACTAACTCTAACATTAACATTAACATACTTTGAATGGCAAGTATGTTAGTTTAGTTTAGACTTAATGTTAATGTTAGGGGTTAATTTAGTTTACGGTTAGTGTTAGTGTTTTGCAAATCGCCACCTTAACGTGGTGGAAGAGTTTGAGTGGCTCAGTGATCCTGTGAGCTATGTTGTCCGGAGCAACAGCCCCTGGTAGGCAAACAGGTCTCAGGGGAGAGCCCACACTAAGAGTGGATCAGTTTAGTGTTAATGCTTTTGTTAATGTTAATGTTAGTTTAGGATTACTGTTATTTTTAGGGTTAGTTTAGCTTAGCTTTGCTCAGCGTAGCATAGCTTTGATTAGCTTAGCTAAACATGTAGCTCCTCCCCCACACCTTACTGCCTTTGATCTCACTGATGAGATCACAGATCACGTATCAAAGGAGTGAGATGGGTGTGCTCTCCGACTGAGGACTGCCAATTTGAATTTCCTCCTGAGGTGACCCACACGGCCCATGCATCAACCACAAGGTGCTAGCAACCTTATGCATGAGTGGTCCTCTACTGTGCGTAAAGTACATGGACCAGAAGATCAGATGGAGTGCCAACATTTTCGGTTTGGTGAATGACGTCAGTTTGTATATGGAGGTGGGTGTGCTATCCATTTGAGGATTACCATTTTGAATTTCCTCCTGGGGTGACCCACACGGCTCATGCGTTCAACCACAAGGTGCTAGCAACCTTATGCATGAGTGGTCCTCTACTGTGCGTGAAGTACATGGACCAGAAGATCAGATGGAGTGCCAACATTTTCGGTTTGGTGAATGACGTCGGTTTGTATATGGAGGTGGGTGTGCTATCCATTTGAGGATTATCATTTTGAATTTCCTCCTGGCGTGACCCACACGGCTCATGCGTTCAACCACAAGGTGCTAGCAACCTTATGCATGAGTGGTCCTCTACTGTGCGTGAAGTACATGGACCAGAAGATCAGATGGAGTGCCAACATTTTCGGTTTGGTGAATGACGTCGGTTTGAATATGGAGATGGGTGTGCTATCCATTTGAGGATTACCATTTTGAATTTCCTCCTGGGGTGACCCACACGGCTCATGCGTTCAACCACAAGGTGCTAGCAACCTTATGCATGAGTGGTCCTCTACTGTGCGTAAAGTACATGGACCAGAAGATCAGATGGAGTGCCAACATCTTCGGTTTGGTGAATGACGTCGGTTTGTATATGGAGGTGGGTGTGCTATCCATTTGAGGATTACCATTTTGAATTTCCTCCTGGCGTGACCCACACGGCCCATGCATCAACCACAAGGTGCTAGCAACCTTATGCATGAGTGGTCCTCTACTGTGCGTAAAGTACATGGACCAGAAGATCAGATGGAGTGCCAACATTTTCGGTTTGGTGAATGACGTCGGTTTGTATATGGAGGTGGGTGTGCTATCCATTTGAGGATTACCATTTTGAATTTCCTCCTGGGGTGACCCACACGGCTCATGCGTTCAACCACAAGGTGCTAGCAACCTTATGCATGAGTGGTCCTCTACTGTGCGTGAAGTACATGGACCAGAAGATCAGATGGAGTGCCAACATTTTCGGTTTGGTGAATGACGTCGGTTTGAATATGGAGATGGGTGTGCTATCCATTTGAGGATTACCATTTTGAATTTCCTCCTGGGGTGACCCACACGGCTCATGCGTTCAACCACAAGGTGCTAGCAACCTTATGCATGAGTGGTCCTCTACTGTGCGTAAAGTACATGGACCAGAAGATCAGATGGAGTGCCAACATCTTCGGTTTGGTGAATGACGTCGGTTTGTATATGGAGGTGGGTGTGCTATCCATTTGAGGATTACCATTTTGAATTTCCTCCTGGCGTGACCCACACGGCCCATGCATCAACCACAAGGTGCTAGCAACCTTATGCATGAGTGGTCCTCTACTGTGCGTAAAGTACATGGACCAGAAGATCAGATGGAGTGCCAACATTTTCGGTTTGGTGAATGACGTCGGTTTGTATATGGAGGTGGGTGTGCTATCCATTTGAGGATTACCATTTTGAATTTCCTCCTGGGGTGACCCACACGGCTCATGCGTTCAACCACAAGGTGCTAGCAACCTTATGCATGAGTGGTCCTCTACTGTACGTAAAGTACATGGACCAGAAGATCAGCTGTATACAGAAGGGTGCGCTTTCCATGTGAAGACTGCCAATTTGAATCAAGTTGTTAGCTTGGTGGACCCAGCTTATTTTAATAACTGAATGAATGAGTGAATGAACGAGTGAATGACTAAATGTATTAATTGTCTCCCAGAGTTTCAGTGGTTCAGTGATACTGGGAGCTATGTTGTCCGAGGTATCAGCCCCTGGTAGGCAAACAGTTCTCAGGGGAGAGCCCAGACTAAGGTCCGGTTCAGTTTAGTGATAGTCAGATAGGGTGTAGACCTGTGGAAGGCAGAGGCAACAGGCGCCACCAGTATATCTGGTTTCCGCCAACATATTGACACGGCTGCTTGACGGCCGTGCTCAAGTTTGGCTGGACATCAACGTCTTTGCCGCCTACCCATCTCTCTACTGCTGACACGCTTGAGCCTGCCGGGACTCTGGTTTGGAGTTTACATGTTCTCCACGTGTCGGGTTGAATCTGGTGAACTCAACCCAAATATAAAAACATGTATTTTTTTCCCCTCTGCGAATCGCCACCTTACCGTGGTAGAGGGGTTTGAGTGGCTCAGTGATCCTGGGAGCTATGTTGTCCGGGGGCAACAGCCCCTGGTAGGCAAACAGGTATCGCGGAAGAGCCCAGACTAAGAGCGGTTCAGCTTAGTGTTAGTGTTAATGTTAATGTCAGGGTTAGTTTAGGGTTAATGTTAGAGTTAGTTTAGTTTTTTTGAGTCCATTAGGCTACAACTAGAGTCAAGTAGGTCCTCAGTTGATGTAGCACCTGTTGCTTCCCGTTTAGCTTGACTGCTGGTGCTGTGGTAGCACAGTCATCTAGCACAGTGATTCTTAAATGTGGGTGCGTGTACCCCTATGGGTACATAAAGACAGACCAAGGAGTATGTGCGATTAAAAAAATATATATTTAAAATGAGCATAAATTCTAAAATCCTTTAAAAAAATGTTGTTTAAGAAATATTCAATGAAATATAAGTATAAGTTCATAAACTCAATTTTATATATTTTATATAAAATCAGACACTGATGGCACAGGTGGATCCAATTCAAAACCCAATTTTCTGAAAAGCAACTGACATTTATCAAATAGGCTGCTTTGACTAATGTGTGTTATGGAGGTTGTAGAAAATGGCCTCCAATGAGTCCAGGAGAGAGAATATACAAAGACAGTCCTGGGATCATGATCTGATTATTGTTTAACTCAATAAAATACATTCATAAAATGCACAATTTAGACTCTCACTGTTAGGTTTGAAAATATAAATCTTAGAGTAATCTGATTAGGGATCATGTGCTAGTGTCTTTACACACGAATCTGTAAATTATCGCATGTCACAAACCTTCCTTCCTAATAACATCCATGTATTAAATACAATCTGAAGGAAATGTAATGCTGCCCATACTATATTATATAGTGACACACTCTGCAGCGGTTTCTCAAGCAACACCCTTTATTCATTTCCCCACAATATTAAATGCAACTAAAGCTTGAATGCTTTCATGGTTTTTGTTTAGCCAACTGAATGCTCATTTGAAATACCAGACAGGACACCGGGCCAAGTGTCTGGTGTTGAAGTCTAATGCTGTGGGCACTTCACCACCACACCGACCTCTGCCTACACTGGAACTACATGTTAAACATAAATATCAGCTTTAAATGAGTTGTAGCCAATGCAGTTCATTCGAGACAAGAGATGGGAAGTCTGCAGACTTCGGATCTGGAAAGTTCTCGCAGTGAAGAGGTTGTGGGGGTGAAGGCCGCTGGGGAGGAAGAAGGGAAAATGATCAAATGTGGGCGTAATGGAAGGACATCTGTGCAGAAAGGCCCAGACTTCCCGTTACAGCGGGTCAATATCCTCCAGCCTTTCGTATAAGGATTACAATGTGATTGTTGTTGCACACACAGATACAGACATGGGCAGATGTATGCTACACATGCACACACAGGGGAACACAATACAATCACCGGCTGTCCCACTGAGAATAACCACGGGAAAATCCATATTCCGGGTACATCATTTATTCACTGCATGCCTGCTTCACCCTCAGAACAGGGTGTGTTATGTGTGATTTGTTAAGTCCACCTGCATCTCTGTTTTACTCCCGTCTGCTGTCATATACCGTACGATAAGTTGTTATCACACCTGGCCGGAGGAACAAGACAACACAATGTCCCTTTGTGGTGTTTTACACTACAATGCGCACAACACGGTGGACTACTCTGCCTCTCTGCTTTTCATTGTTCCCACATTCTAATATTTATGTTTGTCTTTCTGTTTTTTCTGGATGATGCCCCTTTCCTTCGTTACTGTATGTCGTCATAGCAACCTTGTCTGCCAGCGCTTGAACTCATCGCTTTGGGTGAATATACACCGCTGCTACCCATTACACATTCATACCCACTTAAAGGGCAATTTGAACGCGCTTAACTTTTCCATAATCATAAAAGTGTCGTTATGTATTTGCGAAAATGTAGGGCTTTCAAGACCAGAGGCTGTCAATAAGCTGCACCAGGGGGAATGTTTTTAAAGGTTATTGAGGGGAAATAGAACAAAACTAAAAACACCAAGGAGACCTAAAAGCATTTAGCTCATCCATTACCTCAGTCTGGGAGGTTAGAGGAGGCTGAAAGCACCGGGGGCCAGGCAGGCAGACAGACTGACTGCGTCTGGGGCCTGAACCCAGATCTACATCTAGATCCAGGCCATTCCCCACCGTCTGGCTCTGGCTGTCCGTCAGCAGAAGAAGCCGTTAAAGCCGGTTAACACCCAGACGTAGCCGGCTGTGGTCTCGTACTAGCAGACAGAGGCATCTATTTCTACAGTATCAAGCGGGGACTCTGCCGTGGTGGTGGGAATCAGGTGATGCACAATGTGCTGGTCCCACTGCTAACCTCTTTTAGATCACGTACGTGTGCATACACACATTCATATTTGGGTAAGTGTGGTGTGCATGTATGTGTGTATGTGAGTCTTCCAATCCCAGGAGTGACAGGAGAGTGAGGAGAAGCTCACCCAGAGAGCTGTGTGCAATACGGCCCAGTTTCTGATGCATGAGTGATCTATAAATTCACTCTGCGCTCCTGGGGGAGAATCGTGTGTGTATTTAAGCGTCCCCTGATTTTTCAGGTTCCTGTTACACATTGTGCACAATATTTTCCCAAATATTTGTCCACTTCCACAGATTATACATTCTCAAAAAGGAGAGAAGCTAATATTAAAATCCACTAATTCCAAATTCTGACTTTTGTTTCGCAAAATTTTCAAATACTGAAAACACATTACAGGAGTTTTTCTGTCCCTATTCTCAATTAAATGAGTATTCTCTTCTGAGCACAATGAGCAGCTCATTATTTAACCAATATAAGGCAACAATTATTTTGTTGGCACTCAATAAAGTACAGCTGAGTCGTAGAAGAGCCGTCACAGCCTCATCTGAAGCGCAGTAGTTGAACACTAACAAGATAATTGTTGCTTTATCTTGGTTAGAATGATACGGTACTCGGAATTTAATTTCCATCACAGTACCTAATACCCATTTAGCTTTAAAATGTGGACAAAACCCCTCACTATCATGTTTCAGCTTTTCAGAAAAACTAATAAAAGAATCTCTCTATGAACAAAAATCCCTGTCTGGCTGAGGCTGCTGGCAGAGAGGTCAGCTTGGAAAGAGGGGAGGACTTCATCTTCCTCTAATATTGCCATTGTAGTTTTCTGTGGAAGAATAGCATATCTCGTACTTCGCGCTCTGACTGATCTATATCTCATGCATAGTGAATCCGAGGCTATACAGAGAGTTAATGAGTGACCGGCGACAGGAAATGGCCCAAGAGGAACGCAATGACTGACATGTTCCAAAGTAGGTCACAGGATATTTTTTTGCATCGTTTTTTCACCCAGCTAAATGCAATCCATCTACCGCCTCCTCTTTTGCTCCAATCTCGCCTTTTAAAAGCCATTTCTTCCTCCCCCATCTTTCTCACTCCCTCTCTCTCCCCTAACTATTCATTGTTACCCAACTCTCTCTCTCTCTCTGCCTCTCTTTGTATCCCTCCATCTCTCTCTCTCTCTCTTTGCCTCTCTTTGTGTCCCTCTATCTCTCAGAAAATCCCTCTAACAGAGTGAGGACCTTTTTCTCTCCTCCTCCAGGCATCTATTTTGTGCACTTAATGGATAGTTGAGAAATGACTACCGGCAGCAAGGAAAGAAGGAGGGGAGGGAGAGGGAGAAGGAGGAGGAGGAGGAGGAGGAGGGCTGGCGTGGGCTCCTCTTTTGTCTGTAAAATACTATGGATAGGAGACAGGCCAAATCACATCACAGCCCTTTAGAAAAGCTCTGGACACATTTTCATATTGTGCTCATACCGAGATGTGCTCTATTGAATTTGGTTTTTACGGATATAAGAGCGATGAATCTTGGTTTAAGAAGTCAAACTGTCTAAAATGATAGCTCATTCAAACAAGGTTTACCTTTAGAGAGGAGGCCCCGTAGACAGTGGAGCTTTTCTAATGTGACAGGAACCTTTAGAGAGAGCTGGCCCACATACTATGCTTTTTACTCTCCCTGTCCTCCTCGTCTCCCTTCTTCCGCTTCCCTCCAGCTCTCTTCAATAGACCAATTTAGATTTTTTTCTCGCTCTGACAGCACTTTGTAGCCTTCCTTCCTCCTTTTTCTCTCTTCCATTATTACTCTTTCTGTGGTATTGTGGCTGCCTTGTTGCATCCTTTACGCCTTGCCTGTCTCGATGTGGATCTAATGGTTAAATAATGACTGCGTGTTTCTTTTTCAACTGCTGGCTGATCAGGGTAAGACGTCTCTGTAATCTTTCTCTAATTGATTTCCTGAAGAGGAGGCCTAATAAGATCCAGGGGAATAGTCATTAAGTGTGAGACTGGGTGTTGCCTCTCCTTTAATGATGTCTCAAACAGAGAAAGCAATTACGTAAACAAAGGTAAGAGGATGCCTCTTTTGTAAATGTGATAAAACAGGCTGAGCTTGTGCGAAAGAATGTGGGAAGAAATGAGGAGCTCAGGTACAGAAAACACCTCCAGCCACTTCAGCCATCACGGTTTGTCACACAGCATGTTTAATGATTACAAGGAACACCTCGGGGCCTTCAGCAAGTTGCTGTGAGCCTCAAGTACAAAATGTGCTGAGTTAATATAAATATCATGATGGATTTTATACATATTATCAAAATAGCACAATCATTCCGTCTTTAATATTAACAAACCCTTCAGATGCCATTTATTTTAATTTAGCAAGAGGAGGGATAGCTGTAGAATTGGTATGTCTACTTGGAGGGGATCAAATTTGAGAACAACAAACAGTCGAGAAGACGAAAAAGCAATGCAAATCAAGAACACTGAGTTTACAACGAGATTACTATTTACAATATTTACACTGATTGTACCAACGAGGCAAAGATGGTGGTGCCAAATAAAAGCTGCCAAAACCTCAGACAATACTGACTAAAAAACTAAATCCCCAAAATCCAAACCAACCTTCACAGCCTGTAGAAACCCTCTGTGTGAAGAGGATATCCATACAGTATGAACTGAACTCCTGGCTCACCTCTTACATTTAAAGGAACATTCTACTAACTGTATTGTCCAACAGGGTATAAGAAACACGACCAGTCAGATGATCAGAAGATAAAACAACTGGAATAATGTACCATGTTGTTGACCACTGTAAATGAGCACTTGAACTTTGACCCTCTGTAAGTACAAAGTACATTACATTTCATTTAGCTGACGCTTTTATCCAAAGCAACTTACATGATATACAGTAGACCGTAGACACAACAACGGTGAGCAATTAGGGTTAAGTGTCTTGCTCAAGGACACAACAACACGGACTGGCTGAGCCGGGAATCGAACCACCGCAGTTGTACAAAGTACATGCCACATTATTGACAGGTTGAATAGACTTTCTTCACACTTCAAATAATAATGAATCCCTTATTAGTCCCACAGTGAGGAAATGTATTCTCTGTAGTAATTAAGGAGCAGTGTGCAGCCTCGTGAAGCGCCCGGGGAGCAACTGTGTCTCGCTCAAGGACGCTTCGACATGCAAACTATGGGGAGACCAGGGATTGAACCGGCTACCGACAACCACTTTCCCAATGAGCTACATCTGCCCACCAAGAAGTATTTCAGTAGTGTATTAATGTAAGCGATTGGTCCACTGCATTTTAATCTCACCAATGGCAGCTGGTCTGGTGTCATCAGGTGGGAAAACTCTGATGATGCCTGTGTTGTGACCAAGTCCCGTACATATCACACATAAGCAGGAGTTCAGGTCATTTACAATGGAAAAAGTGGATAAAAAATAAGCAGTTGATGGACTCCATTGTCACACTATGAAATGCAAAAAAGAAAACATAAGATGACCTGCTCACAGTCACATGAGTGGAGCAGATTGAAACAAACAGTATGCTATAAAAATGACTATATTACATACTGTATTTATCGAGCCAAATAGGCCTTTCTCACAGAGACATTTTGACAAAGTAGAAAAAAGAAGCACAGGTGTAAATTAATGATGGTTGAATTCCATTTAGCCGCTTCAGTTTCAAGGTCCTGGTACTGTGCATGCTGGGTCACGCCGTCACGGCTCAGTGGTACATTCGAATGTCACAGAGTCACTGTTAATGTCATTACTTGCACCTGTGCTTTTCCTGCTACGACAATTTAAATCGTCTGCGGAGAGAGAGGCCCATTGGGACAGAGATGTGGAGAGAGGAATAGTCGGCAGAAACGAGAGCCAGCAAGACAACGGCAACATTAGGGAGACCTGACTGCCATGTAACAAGGCTGTAATGGCCGTGATAGCCATCATTTACAGAGAGCAGGGTGACTGATGCGGCCTTGCATCCATACAGCATGTAATACTATGTCATAAATCAATATGGAAAGGTGGAATGGCATGAATCAGATCAGATGTGAGCTGCCATTAAATGTGAGTGCCCTCATGCCATTGTGCAATTTTACTGAAGAATGTTTTCTTTCTAAAAAATAGATTAAAAAGACGATTTCTTTGTCACTTCCCTTTATTCTTGCACTCAAAGTGTAAATGGGCACATCCGAGAGATTCTAAAATGATCCTCCTTTAAATGGAGAAGAAAATTACTGTCCTCCTAATGTTTTTTTTTTTTTTTCTCTGATGCAAATAGAAAGAATATTACAATTGTTCTGCCCCGACACATTTCCTGATGAGAAGCAAATCTCCCAAATCTTCCAGAAAGCTTGCATGAAGATGAGCGAGAGAAGCGTTTGGGGGGAGACAGCAGACAGTGAGAGCGGCTGAGAGATAGAGACAGAGCGGGAAAGCATTATATTCAATAATTTGATCTTGTATGAATACTCTGTAAGCTTGAATGAGCCCATTGCCTGTCATTGTGTGAGAGAATTTAAAGAGCATCTGATGAATGTGGGCACATGCAGCAGCAGCAGGTACATTAAAAGAACAGACTCTGCCTATTAAACCTCTGCTTTATGGTCTCCCTCCTCACTCATAACCACATCTTGTAGAAGATAAGAGTCTTTCTATTTATACCTGGATTTGCTCAAGGAAGGATTCATAATGGCTTGGGATTTGTGCGTGACAGATGGAGTATTGGTCTTTTTATTGTGCGCCATAAAACCCTTCCGTGTCATTCACAGGAATTTGAAAGACTGTCCTGAGAAGGAAGCAAACGGTTGCTCTGTGAATTTTGTTTTATTATTGCCATTTGTAGCAAATGTCTGTGCCTGCAGGGCTGGAAGTGGTATGTGCAGAACCACGCACACACGTAGACAGTTGAGTGTGATCATCAGCCCTCCCACTGAGGAAGAACACTGTGTGAAATAGAGACACCGAGCATGTGCCTGTGGCTCTTTAGTGCTGCTTTCACCCAGTTTCCTTTTTGCTTTCCAGTTTCTCCTTCAGTTTTATCTCTCTTTCTCAACTCAACAACAGCAGCAGCGGAGCACAAACAGACAGATCGCCTTCCCTGGGATAACACCCAGCAGTCAGCTGTGGAGGGAAAACATTTCCTGCTTTCGTGTCAGCTTTATCGTCACGTCAACTTCTTCTATTTTTTAAATCGGGAAGCAAATATTTGATAATTCTGCGGTCCGGCAATGAGCAAGGCAATTATATTTAGAGTAACGTGCCAGGAAGGTGGATGCACGTCCTAAGGCTTCCTGCTGTAGCAGCATATCATTCATATTAAAGGTTGTCAAAATGACTGCATGGATCTGCTGTAAACAACCTCTGACAAAGTGGCCAGAGCCCCACGAGCTGTGACGGCCTAACAACTCTGTGTCAGAGAGAAGGAGTACTACAGAGTTATACTACATAGTTATACTATACTACAGAGTTATACTACAGAGTTATACTATACTACAGAGTTATACTACAGAGATATACTATACTACAGAGTTATACTACAGAGATATACTATACTACAGAGTTATACTACAGAGATATACTATACTACAGAGTTATACTACAGAGATATACTATACTACAGAGTTATACTACAGAGTTATACTATACTACAGAGTTATAATAATACTACAGTTATACTACAGAGTTATACTACAGAGTAATACTAATACTACAGAGTTATACTAATACTACAGAGGTATACTACAAACTTATACTAATACTACAGAGTTATACTAATACTACAGAGTTATACTACAGAGTTATACTAATACTACAGAGTTATACTATACTGCAGAGTTATACTACAGAGTTAAACTAATACCACAGAGTTATACTACAGAGTTATACTATACTGCAGAGTTATACTATAGAGTTATACTACAGAGTTATACTAATACTACATAATTATACTACAGGGTTACCTGAGCAGCAGCAATCTTCATTTAAAGAATTCACTCACCCGTCACACCACAGGGCCTGTTTGTCCAAACCAACACTCAGCTGTACACACTAGAGAGAGCTGAAGTGTGTGTGTGTGTGTGTGTGTACTGCGTGTGGACGCCACGATGCCCAGCAACGTTGTCCGTACATCGAGCTGTACTCACCTTCCTGAGCGTCCTTGCCTGAGTCTGGTCCTGGATCTGCTCCTGAAGAACTCCTCTTGTTCAATCCCTCAGCACAACACAACCAGTCCACTCGACCTCTCAATCCCAGTAGTCCCAGTCTTTGTTCCCACCATGTGCGTTTTACATATTAGCCACGCCCCAGAATGCACCTGTGTGGTTGTGCAAATAAAAAAATAAACACCCGGCAAAGGGTGTTTATTTTTTTATTATTAGGCTGAGACTATGCATTATTATTACTTTTTGTGTTTAGGTATGCACCTGAAATGCAGCAAAGTATAGCTACAAAAATGCTATAAAGTATTACAAAAGTACACCAAAAACTACTTTGTAACGAGTTTAACAATGTATCACATTACTCCATAGCTGCTGGCATTGCACCATCAAAGCTTGAAAAATGTAAATATAAATAAATATCCATCCTACGGTTGTTATGAGGATGATAGAAAAGGTTTTTACATTTTTTATAATGAGACACATGCACAACATATATGTTGTGCATATGTCTCATTATAGTAGTGTGAGGCAGAAGGCATATGGAGCCCGTTGTGGAATAAATAATTTTGAATAAATTTACAAGTGTGCTGAGAGGTGTTTAATTTGTGGGTTGGCAGGTCATCACCCTGGTGTGTGCGTGTGAGTTCATTTCTGCAAAGATAAAAGGCAGAAATTCTCTAGAAATTCTCATCATCATCTATGTTGCTCTCTCCAAACAAACAGCTCCCCACTACCCTGTTCTTTTCTTTGAGTCAATACTCAATGGTGTTTTTACATTTCCTCGAATTGATGTTATAAGGACATTTCTGTTTCCATAGAAACATTTGTCTTGTGTTTGTACTTTTGGCCATCAATTCGATAGCTACCAATAACACTGGACTCATGAGATGTGAAGTGTGGCTGAGATTTTAGACAAAAACAAACCCTTGTGTTTTTGTAAGATAACATTCAATTAAATGTAAAGTTATTATCCACCACAGTTTGTTGGATGACTTCTGGAATCACCTTTGACCTCTTGTTGCCTGTGTTTGTGTCTAAACAGGACCCCTAACAGTCCTGTTTAGACCCAAACACAGGGTTAGGGTTAAGGTTGCAACAATACATTGATCTGGATTGATATATCGATTCAATGATCGACGATCCAATATCATCACTGCAAAGTGAAAACATCAATGAATATCATCATCTGTAGGATACGCCTTTATTTTGAAACTCCCATGGCACATCTGTGTTAGAGACACCTCCTCATACAAAGACCAGTCACAATGTCAAATCATATTCAAGACTTAAATGTAGTGTGTTCATGGACATAAAGTATAATCATGTATTAATCACAGGCAAGAGAATTAAATCCAATTTAAATGGACATCAGAAAATATGATTTTGCTGTCCAATTCATCAATATAATATCGCATCATGATATAAATTGTGACTTACATTTCTCAGGATTATGACCGAGATTTTGGGAATTCTCACTTTAAGTTCTATGTCCAAATAATGTTTTCATAAAAAATATCTCAGACTTATAGAAACAATGTAAATAACTACAAAAAGAGCCAAGTTGTAATATATCATAACGTTCCTTTTTTGTGTGAGATAGAGCGGCATTCTGCTAGAATAATGAAAGCTGTGCACAGCTCCTGTCCGTTTGCAGTGTAAACAGCACAGAAACGGCCTCCCTCCCCTTTTCTCAGAGGGGGATGGGAGTCTGGCAACACATGTACACACAGGCATGCATGCGCACACCATCAGTGCAAATACAATCATCACCCGCGGAATCATTCATCGGTGTACCCCCGTATCATGTAAAAGCAGAGCAATTACTAAGATGTTGGGTTCATCCATACAACAATGCAGTCACCATATAAAGCCACACAGACTGTGAGCCCATAAATACACACATCCCGCTATATCTGCAGCATAACAGCCCTCGGTTCTGCTATCGTAGTGTAGTTGCATAAATAAATATGAGCTGCGACTTTCTCTGAGCCTATAAATAGAGAGGGACCCTGGGTAAAGCGGGTGTCATACAAATGCTGCATTAAGGCCTGTTAACCTGGACAGTGTACACATGCAATGCTGCATCAGCACTATCTCTCTCTCTCTCTCTCTCTCTCTCTCTCTCTCGCTCTCTCTCTCCCTTTCTGACACACACACACACTTGGGAAAAAGCCAAAAATAATGTGCTCATAAAAGAGAGCATTTCTTTATATTAAAGGCAGGTTTGTGGTGTGTTCCGTGTGTGTGTTTAAATTGAAATAGCAGGGCACAGCAAGGAAGGTGACAGATCATATGTGCAATCCACTCTGCTGACCTTTGACCCTCACATTGGCTATTCCCCTCATCCTATTGTTTAGTCTCCCAGACCCAATCAGCCGCCCCAGAACTCTCTCCCACGGTGACCGTGGGGCCGGCCAATGAGGCGAGCCCTTGTGGTGCTCTGTGTAAACTGGACTTGTTTCAAATGTGTGCTCAGCCACACACACACACACACACACACACACACACACACACACACACACACACACACACACACACACACACACACACACACACACACAGACACAGACACAGACACAGACACAGACAAACACACACACACACACACACACACACACACACACACACACACACACACACACACAGACACAGACACAGACACAGACAAACACACACACACACACACACTCTGTGGGTCTGGGAGCCAACACTAAACTGAGGAACTGTCAGGCCTGTGTTTGCCCATTAGCCGCCAGCTAGAAGGTCGGACATGTCCTTACTCCTCACAAGGGCGTGCACAAGCTGATGGCCCCTGCAGCAGCAGCGGGTGCAATTACACAAGTTCACAGCTTTTATACACATTATTTTTCATGTTGCCGTTTTCTTTTCATTGTGTTTTTAATATTATTGATTTGCTATTTCCCACCCTAAATCCCCATGTTGTTCCCTTCCTTCTCTTTGTTCCATTGCTTCCTTTTGTATTTGTGTTCATATAAAAACATTTTCTATCCCATTTCTCTCTCTCTCGCCTTCCTTTCGCATTTATTTTCCGCACGAATCAAGTGTGAGTGTTATTTGCTGGTCTAACGTGACCGTTTCTTATTTGCTGGTCTAACATGACTGTTTTTTATTTGCTGGACCATTTCTTATTTCTCGGGAGAGGCAAATCTTATAAGATATATATTTTCTCTCTTCTGTGGAAATACATCTTTTAATCAGCAGGTGTTGCTTCAATACCTTCAGGACAGTTGCAACCAGCTTGTTGCAACTGTCCTGAAGGACCTGTTGCCCATTTTGGTGTTGGTCTCAGTCTTTAGACAGAATTAAACCAGCTCAAGTAACTAAAGCCTGAAATAATCTATTTAGCTATTTTTTATGCTTTTATTGGCTTGACTTTTATCTCCTCTGTCATTACTTTAAGGTACAATGTATTTCCTTGAAGAGGAAGTGAGTCAACATTTTAAACCAGGACTCGAATGTTGGATGAAAATAACTTTATTTTGTATACAAACACTAATTCACTCAAGATATTTACAAAATATCACATCACATATAATCCATATATCACATATAATCCATATATCACATGTGTTCCATATATCACATACGTTTCACATATCACATATGTTCCATAAATCACATCACATATAATCCATATATCCCATATGTTCTATACATCACATATATCACATTTGTTCCATATATCACATATGTTCCATATATCACATATGTTCCATATATCACATATATCACATATGTTCCATATATCACATATGTTCCATATATCACATATATCACATATGTTCCATATATCACATATGTTCCATATTTCACATGTGTTCCATATTTCACATATGTTCCATATATCACATATATCACATATGTTCCATAATTCAAATCACATGTGTTCCATATATAACATATAATCCTTATATCACATATGTTCCATATATCACATATGTTCCATATATCACATATAATCCATATATCACATATGTTCCATATATCACATATGTTCCATATATCACATATGTTCCATATATCACATATGTTCCAAATCAAACCGACGGCTCAACCCTCAGTTTAGGTTCAGTGTCTTGTTCAAGGACACTTTGACATTTAAATGTATGTGTGTGTATTTTTAATGTAAATCCAAACGTCTGTGTGTGTGTGGTGAGATACTATTTCAACCACAGGTGATTCCTCAGCTGCTCCAGGGTGAGACGCCGATCCGGGTCCGAATAGATGCACGACTTATAGAAATTTCTGCAATCTGGAGAGAAAGAAGGAGAAGAAAGTGTGAGGACGACAGCTCGGGTGATGCATCACAACGTGATCTCAAATGAACATATTTTTGTGTATGTTTTTCTTACTTTCGGAAAACGACCAGTTGATCCTCCTCTGACAACACAGTCCTTGCTTTCCAAATGACTGATTGTGGACCATTTCTAACAGGACCCCTCCGATCTGGAATACTGTGGTGGGTCCAGCTTTGTATTCCTGCTGTCTGTGCCATTCTGGGGAGAAGTGAGTACCTAAAATATACAGACATAATAAAAAGACAGTGAGGAGGAGGAGCTTTGTTTGATGGTTAAAGCTAGTGAAGAACAGGCGTAAAACTGGACATCTTACCTTGGAAGGTGTTAAAAGTGTCTCCTTCCGCGGCGAAGCAGCTCACACCAAAATCGATGACGCGAACTCGCGGCGCCGTCTCAATGCCGGTCTCAATAAGGAGATTTTTTGCCTTAATGTCCCGGTGGAAAATGTTTCTCTGCTGGAGGTCAATGGCTGCGTCCACCGCCTGCCTCATTATAACCTGACAAACAGAAAGAGAGAGAGATAAGGGATCAGAGAGGACAATGCTTGGAGATGTTTTCTTGGCTGTGACTCTGAGCTGACTGCAGCATCTTACCTTTGCGTCCTTTTCTTTCAAGTAGCCTCCTTTGGATCTAATGTAGTCGTGGAGGTCTACGGCCGGCATCGGTCTCTCCAGCACCAGGATCAGCTCCTGGTCCAGATCGTACCAATCCAGCAGCTCAATGGGTGCTGACGGTCGCTCTGTTTCGGCCGCCAGTTTCAGCATGACGGCGACCTCCACGGGCATCCACTTCCCAGTATTGTCCTTGTGTTTGAGAACGTGGTTTCTGAGGATATGCTTGATAGCAACCTACGAGGCCTTTGATTGGGTTTTCCATTTTGAAGTCACAGGCTGTGACATCACAGTGTTCCGGACCATGCAATTGAGTGTTTATTGCTGTATTTTTCAAACTGTGGGGTGTGCAACTCAGTAAAACTCTTTATTGCCAAAAATGTAACTTGTTTGGTTCAGTTTTTCACAGACTTTATTATTAACTTGAAAAGATATTCGGTGCAAAGATATTCAGTGCAAAACAGGTTAACTGCGGCCACAATAAGCATTTTTTTTTGCCAAATATTAGTTATCTTTTGCACAGATATGCACAGATGATGCACAGACTTTATTTGCATTGTTCTAACAAAATGATGGAGTCTGATGGAACATCCATCCATCCATCCATTATCTGAACCGCTTATCCTCTTTAGGGTCGCGGGGCGCTGGAGCCGATCCCAGCTGTCATTGGGCGAAGGCAGGGTACACCCTGGATAAGTCGCCAGTCTATCCAGGGCTCACATATAGACAGACAACCATTCACACTCACATTCACACCTATGGGCAATTTAGAGTCCAATTAACCTAACCTGCATGTCTTTGGACTGTGGGAGGAAGCCGGAGAACCCGGAGAGAACCCACGCTGACACGGGGAGAACATGCAAACTCCACACAGAAGGCCCGTCCAGACCGGGATCCGAAGCCCGGCCCCTCTTGCTGTGAGGCGACAGTGCTAACCACTACGCAACCATGCAGCATCCATCCATCCATCCATCCATCCATTTTGTTTAAATTTAGTTGGGACGGTGGGGCATGAACATTTATCTTCCTCCAAAGTGGGGCATGACAGAAAAGGTTTGAGAACCACTACGCTAATGAAAGGTCCTTAGAATTACATTTAAATTGGTACTTTGTGTCATAAATTGTGTGTAAATGTGTCGGTGTCTATTCAAGATTTGTGCATATTAGAAAGGATGCAAACTTCCATGTCAGCAATCCCTCACATGGTGACCGCCCACTATTAGATGAGCAGTTTGGGCCATGTTTTAGTTCTGCTCATTAATAGAAAATATTTTAAAAAGCCTGAACTGATGAATTCATAGTTTGAGTCATATTTAATATAGTTCGTGGTGAAATAAAGCATGTGTTCCCCTTATTGAGAACAAAGTTGATTATATAAAAGCATGTGTGCACAATCTGAAACCGCTTAAACACCCGGTTTCATGCTCCAACGTTGCCAATGCCCACTGAGGCCTCCACAGTGTCAAGCAGCGCGTTGATATGCTGTCTTCCTCGCTCACATCCTCTCTATTTCCAGCAATCCACTCCTTCTTCTTCCTCCCTCGCTATCTCACCTCCACACACTCTGTATCTGTTTTCTCTGTTCTACCACCTCCTGCTCCACCTCCTACTGACAGACGGACTATCACACATGCAGACACTTCAAACACGCTCCTTCTCAAAGAGATCCTTGGAAGAGAGCTCTGGAGTAACCCAGAGTAAGTCATCGGCAGCAGTTTTCTGTTTTACCATCCGTCTCCTGGCCTGTGTGCTGCTCTGTTTTCTTTCTACTCGCACAAATATTTGCATTCCCCTGAGCTTTTCATGCTTTCCCATGTCTGCTCGGCCTCACCCCCTTCAGTTGTTCCACATCAAACCTTTATCGTGTTTTCTCTTCCTTTTCCCTTCCTCGATTATTTCCATCATTTTACTCTCTCCTCTGCATCCATCTAACATATCTGTGTGATTGCTTAAACTCTACAGATTTCCTCGTGGTCTGCCCACCCAGGAATCCGACAGAAGGACACTCTAATAACATACCGGCTCAAAAGGGATTTACACTGAAATTCTCTTTCCCTTTATTTCATTTTCGGCTCGAGCAGAGTGAACATCTGTCTCACCGATGACAGCTGTGGGATGCAAAGTGGCGGTTGCATATATACGTACAACCCACGCATCAGTGCTGAAGTCAGTCAGACAGGTTGGTTGCTAAAGGTGTTGCTCCTCTCCCATCCTGTCTACTCTAAAATAAGTTGTTCCCATGGTAACTCTGCCTGGTCTGTTAATTGACTGTCAAAATGTGTGATGCTCCATGATGAGAAAAAAAAGAAAACAAAATCCTGCAAACAAATGTATTGCATTAAAATTAGTGGGTAGATAATCACATCACACAGCTGCCCCAGGAGATGATAGTAAGAGCTGTCTAATAAAAATGTTAATGATATGAGCGGTAATGAAACTGTAGAGCCTGTGGACGTGTCAGAAGTTAACATGTGCAGAGGGTGTTTTTGAGAACGCTTATAGTGGATAGATGGCTTTAAAAAGCAATTTAATCCCATTTAGCGTAGCAGCAACATAACCTACCCACACATGGAAACCAGTGACGCACATATCCAATGTTTGAGTCTAGGTGGGATTGTTTGAGAGAGCGCAGGAGGGTTTATGCATGCGGGAGAGTGCCTCCTCAAATAATCCAGTTTTGAATGAAACCTTGAAACAAACAGACAGCTGCTTAACATGGATGAGAGTGAGGCACAGATGCTTCCTGATAGGAAGAGGTATGATACTGTTCAACAGAGCCGCAGTTTAATTCTGGACATGAGAAGAACAATTATGAATATCACACAGAGGCGTGAATAACCAGTGCAGATGCATACATGCATCAGAAATACATGTTGTTACTAGAAATACACATCATTGTGGATTCATAACCTTATGATGAATTGCATTCTGTATAAAATCAGTTTTAAACATAAGAGAACCCCACAGTATCACTTGCTATTATGTACTACGTGTATTAAATACATTGAAACAATAATGTGTGAATACTCCAAAATGGACCGTAAAGGAGATAACATATTTAATTTATGCTCGATGGACAAACTTCCAAATCATTTATCAGATCACATATGTAAAAGTAGCAATACCACACTATAAAACTACATTTAAAATTGTACTCCACTATTAGCAAATAATAGTGTGCATAATGCTTAACAGCCTCTCAGTGTTAGATATAACAAAGTAAAATGAAAATGCCCAAGTACAAGAACCTCAAACCAGTACTTAAGTATTTAAATAAATATACTTTCCACTATGATAGGCAGTGAAGCTGAAAATATTGGAATAAAGAAACGGAAGAAATGTTGCTTATAGCGTTATATAAGTCCTGACTCCGTGTGGCGCTTCCTTCAATGAGAGCAGCTGAGCTGACTGAATAGGAAACCATGGTTGTTTTAATGAAACAGTAAAGAGGCGGTATATAATCTGCTCAGGTAGCACTGCAGCTTTAAAGCACACACACACACACACACACACACACACACACACACACACACACACACACACACACACAGGTTGAGGATCAGTGGAAAGAGAGGCAGGGATGCTAATATCTCCAAAACACACCTGCATGCAGGAACACCCCATCGCATTACAGACAAACTCGGAGCATCGCTGCCTATCTGCTCGACTCCTCGTCACTTGCCCATCCACCGCCACACCTCTCCCTGGTTTGGGTCAGTTGTATAGCCATTGATTCATTTGTATCCTGGACTATATATATATATATATTATATATATACACACCCTGTGCCTCGCTGTACCAACAAAAAGAAGCTGACTGTTGTCCTTGGAAACTTCGCCTGTTAAGCAGACCCTGCCTCTCGTTAACGAGGGCCCTGCTCAATTACTCTCCATCAAGACACTTGCTAAAATAGCCACTGAGGCCCCCCCCCCCCCCCCCCCTACTTTATCCATCCACCTTTATTATTTAGAACCATGGGGATCTGTGTTGCCATGGATTCTGTCGTCATGGCTACAAACAACTACGCACTTGTACAGGAAGTAGAGAAGGACGAATGAGAAGGGAGGGTCGGGGAGATATGGGGTCTTAGAGGAAACTTAACCTCTGCGTGGGGGCGATCCAGCTGTGAGAAGTCACAGAGCGAGGGGCGAGGGGGTAAAGACGGCGAGGTCGTCCATCGTATGTTCAATGACAGACGGAGGTCAGGGCAAAGCCTCAGAGGGACATGCACGAGATGAAAGCATGCGTGTGGTATTCCAGCTTAAAGATGTGAGCTCCTGTTGTCTAGGAAGAGATATCTCAGGGTCTCACCTTGAGCGCTACAACACTTCCCTCATATTCCAGATGCATCTTCCTGTATCAATTCAGCGTGGCACAAGGAGGAAACTCTGCCACCATTTAAATCCTGCAATGTACGTGGACAAACAGATAGTTATTCCTCCTTGGTCGGTGCAGCCTTGAAGGATGCAGGGTGATTTGCATAGGGCACACAGGGAGTTTTATCTACTGACTTTCTAATCTGCACATGCAGAAATGAAGTTTGCAAGGCCACCCTTGATTTGTGAAGCATGGTCCACTGCTCTCAGTAATGTTTGAACATATCAACGCTCTAAAAAATTAGGCACTCATAGGCAGCACATGTGGTTAAACAACTGTTTGAGAGACGCCACGTCCTGCGTACTCTGTGCAGCCGTTTGAATGGAGGGGATTTAAGGACAAAGAGCCGGTCTAGATGTTCTCTCTGATCAAGAGGAAGTGGCTTTGATAGTTCCACCTTTGCATCACACTGATGAGCGAGTTCTTCACTGGGCTGTTTAATCATATTTATGGGAATAGTATAGCTCTGAATCATCATCCTTGTCTTCAAAATATCTCAAGCGATTCACGGTACACCGCCCATTTATGGGAGAGGCTTTTCATAATGTTGTCTATAGCTCCACCTTGTGGTATTAAGAAACACTGACCATGCCACCAGTGATGATTAGTGAGTGTCCCTCTGTTATTTCTCCTCCCTCTTAAGCAGATTCCTCCTTTCATCCATGCATGTCCTTCACTTGCACCCCTGAAAAAACACAAACACATGAGACTTTCCTCTCTGCCGTACAATGCGGCTTAAATCTGCAACCTCCATGTGACACAATATGATTTGTAACCTGGTCCTGCTGCTGACAGGATTTCTCTGGTTAAATGCAGAGCGGCTCTCAAAGATAAGTGATAAATGCACTGTAGCAGATTCTGTGGGCTGAACTCTGTCAACAGTACAAGCACTTGGCTGTTAGCGCTGCAATAACACCTCCTACAGTGTTAATGCAGACACAGTGCATTAAACAGAGAGGGAGAATCAATGAGCCAGCGGAGGTAAAAGTCCCATTAAAGCAGTACCAAGTAAAAGTCAAGAGTAATCACTGAAGAGTTTCTTTAAATGTTAAAATGTCTACGTTATATCTAGTCTTTAACGTTTGCAGCTTTATGTGTTTTTAGACAAATATTGAGTGTGGATTATGGGGTTCATTGTGTGTGCTTTACACGTTGGGCCCATGGACACCGTCTATTTCTGTGGTTCCAGTTATGTGTGACTGTCTTTAGGAATGAGCCAGACTATATTACACCCTGGTCCCTCCCTCAGAAGCTCTGCTAAAGTAACAGCTGATGTCAGTCCTGCTTAAAGACACACACACACACACACACACACACACACACACACACACACACACAGACTACAACCTGTCTGCCATTAGGCAGCAGCTTCAAGGGCACAGCCAGTCAAAGGGGAGGAGGGCTCATGCACCTTCCTCTCCCCACGTCACATCAGCACAGGGGAGGCTTCATAGCACGCTCACAAATCTACAAATCCAAGACTTGAATCCCAGGTTGCAGCAGACAGAGGCGGGGCAGGCAGTTATCTAAGGCTCTCAGCACCCACATGTGCGCGGTTTAATCATGGAGCTGCACTGTATTACTACTGAGACCCCCACCACAGCCAGTTCCTGCTCCACGGACCCCCTGTACGACAACTGCCCACCTTTTGCCCAGCGAGGGAGGGCTAGGATAAAGGAAATGGAGAGTAGGGTTGTGTGCCCTGCTGTAACCAGACTCCCAGGCCCCTGTAGCCGTCTGCCTGGTCTGGCCCCAGTTGTAAATGAGGTTCCCACTCTGGTCGGTGGGGGAAGAGGGACTGGCGCCTGGCCAGATCATAGCTACTGCAGCTGGAGAGGAGGCCTGGGAAGACAGGACTGGGAAGCAGAGCTGGGTCCATGCACAATAAACAAAGTAAGAGGAGGAGGGAGAGCGGGAGAATGGGAAGGTAGCTGGGGAGCCGAGGACAGAGCCCATCTGAACCAGAGCGAGGAGCACAGGAGTGCTCTTTCTCTGTATGATAACCTCCCCGAGGCTGCTACTCCCGACAGCCTCCAAGAGGTCTTTGACATGGAAACAAGCTTCCAGGAGCACTGGCAGGGGCAGATGTGCCAAGCATGGGCCCCTGAGCAGATCCAGGGACTGACGGACAGCGAGGGAGCGGGTGAAGACAAGAGCACCAGAATCCAGCAGCCGAATCCAGACAAGGACAAGAAGCATGGACAGGGCCCGGAGCCGGATCATCTGCTGCTCCAGACGTCTCCTCCTCAACAACATGTAACAGCATGTTCCCCTCAACTATCCCAAACTGAGTGCAGGGTTCTGTGGACCCCGGCCCACGCTCGGCAGCCATCCTGGTCTCCCAGGGTGCCGCCTCCTGTGCCCCTCGCAGACCCCTCCGCCAGTGCCCTTCGCAGCATCCTCACTAGCCTCCAACAGCAAATAGTCAGACAGAGGGAGGAGTACGAGGCACGAATACTCAGGTAATGTACATTTTCTTTTGTCTTGCATTTCCATAATAAACTACACGGGACACATAATCACATTATATAGATTAGGCACATGCATGTACAATAATTGTTCTGAATTGAATGTGCCTATGCTGTCGGCTGCTTGTGAGATTTTCCCAGCCCGTTGTGTAGTTCCGGTGGAGGGTGAAATAATGTTCCCAGGCCCAGAAAGTGTGTGTCCACTCAGCTGTGCTGCTCCGTTCATTCAGTTGACCCCGAGCGTCACCCTACATCCTGTTTTGTTCAAAGCGCACTGCTTTTAGTTTCCTTTATCATTTTCAAAAATAATTACTACTCATTCAGTCCTTATTTCCATTCAGTTTTACCACTCAGTCTACTGTGGAGATCTACATTTGTTTTGTGTTAATTACCTAGATGTCCCACTTATTGTATTTTTTCCTCCACTGACCAAAAACACACATTTAGAAAGTTCATAGTTAAAAAGCACATCTTGTGTGGTTGACCTATAGAAACAGCTCATGCCACTGGAAAGAGAGCTAATTTAAGGGGCCATGCTGCTGACCTAGACAAAACACATGCCTCATTTATTACTGATATAGATAGAGCAGGTCTCAGTGTAAGGTCACTACTGGTTGGCATGGACAAGAGGAAACCAGCAATTCTAATAGCTTAACATGGAGGAAGGAAATAGATACACTGTAAGCCACCTGTTCTGCCTTCTCCAACTAAATCAGGCATCAAACCACCTAAAAACAATCAACATAGATGCTACAGCTTAACCAACAACACATGACTGATCTCTCCTCCCACTGCTGCTCATCAGCAAAATAAAACAGCCTACTTCAGCTCTCAGCCTTCTCTTTGATATTCTTGCCTTTCTCTCGTCTTCACCATCAGCCTCGAGCAAAGAAACGAAGAGCTGCAGTTGGAGGTCGTTCGGTTGAAAACAAACCTAACACAGCAGCGGCACTGGTACCAGGCTGTCCAGGCGAAGATTGCGGAGTCTGAAAGGAGCCGGGCCGCCGCAGAACTACGCAATGCAACTCTGCAGAAGGAGATGGAACAGTTCTTTGACACCTTCGGAGAGCTCAACAATGAGGCCAAGAAGACGGAGTGCATCGTCAAGAGCTTTTGAGAAAAGAATACATGAAGTGTGTCTGTGTGTGTGTGTGTGCAAAGAGAAGGACAAAAGGCACAAGACTGATTCGTCTTTACACTCTCGTTAGGATCATGTATAGTAGTTTGACACAACCTATGCAGAATATTTCCTTCCCTATTTGGGAAAGATTTTAAGTGATGTTATTTTTTCATTAAGAATCTGAGAAACATGCAAAACATCTCTGAAAGAAAACTTATCACCGATGTCCACTTTATTAGTTACATACGGGCAAAAGATGTTGGCCAGGTGATTATACTGTGGTCATTGCAATCACACAGGGCATCTCTGAAAATAAAAGGAGAAATAAACTGAACTAAAATGTGAGATGCAGTGTATACGATGGAGCTTTTGTTTTTTAAACACGGTAAACATGGTAAGGAGGACTGAGCACTGTAATGCTCAGTCTTTATCTGATAAGATTTGTGAGAGTGCAATTGCCACTCCACAGGTCATTTAAGGCATGACTGAAAGAATAAGCTCATGTTTTGAAAAAGGAAAACGCACAGTGTGCAACAGTGACTCCATAGTGTCATATTTCTGCATGTCCATCACAATGTGCAAACAGTCCTGCAAAAAGCTCCGCAGTCCAATCCTCTCATCTTTAAGTTTCCGTCTTGAGTTCCAAGGCCCAGATTTTCCTCCAGGACTCCACAGTCACATCCTCATTCTGAACCACAACATGTTTGCTTTTGCTTTTTGACTTCCTTCAGAGACTTTGCCCTTACAACCGGGCGACTGCCGTCTTTATGGACGATTTAAAGGAGATAATGAAGGAGAGCGCTGCACAGTACAGTTTGATAAGACACACACACACACACACACACACACACACACACACACACACACACAAAGGCTTACAAGACACAAAAAAATACAATACAACATCTGCATCAAACAGGCTTTCAGAACCAAGAACATCAAGGTACTGCAAGTTAAAGAACGGACCTGAACGGATTTCTCTTTATAACGAGAACTACGGTATCTTATTGGCATCTTGAATGCCTTCATGCAAGTTGAACACCATTATCTGTGTTTCACTGCCTTTATCTACATGATGTCTGATTCATGGTGAATTGTGTGACTGCTCCAGTACTAATGCAATGGTTTAGAAAAGGAGCTTTGACGAGAGGCTTATTTTACACGGGCCTCAATGTGATTGTGTGCAACACTTTCCAAGAAAACAAAAATAAATACCACATGTATCTTTTTGCCTCTCCCAAATTTAAAAGGAATTTCATATTGTTTTGACATACATATTGTTAGTCGGTACCTTATGTCCAATGGGGGTGCAATAAACAGTTCTACAGAAATGTTGATCGTAAAACAAAATAAGCACACCGTATCTATTAGTAATGACAGTCAACAGCCACTATAAGTGTCAGATCATGACATCTTTACATACAGTACAATATATTCAAAAATGTAATGTAACACTGCAACCGCAGCTAAGCTGTTGTTCGTATTGATAATAAATGTTTGATGATGTAGAGGTAAACAAGATCTCCAGATCATAAATGGGAAGAAAATAGAAAAATAGACCTATTCACTGACGTTGAAGAGGAAGAGGTAAGAAGAAAAACACAGAAATAAAACGGGACAAAAAAAAGATCAGAAAATTAGGGAGGAGTGAAAGGAAATTGATGGTGGGTTGATATTTGGATATTGTAAATCGGAGTGGAGGAAGATGAGGCCCTGGACTGTGTTCACTGACTGTCGTCCAGCGGTCCCGTCAGTGTGTCGATGCTGCTGCTGTCGGTGTCCGAGGCTAAGGTGTGCTCCGTGGACATGGACGAGATGTCGTTGGCTGATGAGGACTGGGAGGCTGAACCTGACACCACGTCTGACACAAGACACGCACAACGGAGGGAAACTAAGTTTAGGAAATATTTACAGTCACAGAGCATTTCCTATACATTATTCATGGGACAGCTGTGGCCACAATGACATATTTCCGGAAACCAGTATTAAATTAAAGCCACTCCTTATAGCAGTCTGGTGTCCAATATTGCAGAATATGTATGAACAGTATGCACATTTGTACCTGAACAGTCTTCTTTCATCAGTCCATTCTTGTTCCTCTCTTCCCAATCAATCACCTCTTCATAAATGAGTTCTGTAGAAAAGCAGAACATGAAGTGCCATCATTGAATTCTCAGGATTTACCGCTAAAAGGTCCAGGAAATTCAGAATCGGGAATTTGTAGCTGATGAATTATCGGTGGTCATCCTATCAGAACAATTGCTCTTAGTTTGTCCTACTGTGTGTTTGCTGAATTATTTGTCAGTGTTTCATCACACAATGGTGATTATTTGCTTTAACTCGGAATGCTTTGCACAGCACGATTACAGTATATCCACATATTGATATGGAAGAAACATTATTCATCACAAGGCTGGGTTTGGTTTCCTCAGCGGAGGTTAAACTGCACTGCTGATAGATCTCCCTAGAGGGCAGTGCATCCTACCTTTCCATTGCTCGATAGAGTGCTCTCTCTCTTCTAGCTGTTTATCTGAAATCTGGGGAGGAGGCTGTGGAACAAAAAGACACACATAAATCAACACGGTCCCACACAGTCAGCCTCTGCACTGATAAAGCGAACCCGCGCTGCAGCAGTCTGCTCACCGCGTCGGCCTCTCCGGGGTCGTACCACACGTGAATGTACGGGTGATTGAGGGCTTCCTCTACGGAGATGCGGCATTCAGGATCAACGACCAGCATTTTGGACAGCAGGTCCCGTGCTTGACCTGCTGTGATGGCAACAGAGGAAGGGCAATGTTACTATGGAAACAGGCCCATGACATCACTTCATTTAAGCTGTCTTTATGCAAACTGATTACTTCCGCTTGCGGGGTTGGGTAACATCTCCGGGAATGTCAAGGTTTGCTCTCTTGTTTCAATGTTGTGATTCCTCACTCTAAATGCCACAGATGGGGGCATAACAACTTTTGACCTACATGGTCATTCTCTGAACTAGTTGAATAAGGGATCCACTTTTCACCCTGTGTCCTTAATATTCTGTTGGAAAAAGATCTCATTACATCAATATACTGCGGACAAAAGAGATTTTAAAACAATACATTTGGCAATCCTCTTAAATATATAGGCTAGGGAAAAAATAAAAACTATCTGCATTTGAAGGTAAAGAAGTGTATTTTAGTGTGCACATTTCTTACTCTTTATTTTGTCATGTTCTGAGTCAGAAGGAAAGGCCCAGTCGGGGAAAAGCTCGGCAAAGCTGACGCCAGGATACTGCGGCTTGTTCATCACATAGTTTCTCACCGTCTCCATCAGTCGGTTCATAAACTCAAAACTGGGCGTGCCCAGAACCTCAATCACCTTATTCCACTGGTCGATGTCTGGACAACATGCGTGTTATGGAGAACTCAGCTGCATTGTGGGCATGTATATGCTTCCGCAACTGAGAGGAAGATTTGATGAGGCATTGGATCAAGAGATAAATACATGAAATTGAAGCTCTATGAATAACATATAAATATCCAAACAAGACAACAGTCATGCAAGCGGATATGCGTAACTGTACTTAGGCATAGTGGTGCTTTGAGCTTAATCCTAACATTAGCAATTTAATGCTAACATTTGCCAATTTGCAGAAAACACAAACTGGAGCTGAGGTTGATAGGAATGTTGTTAGTTTTGCAGTTATTTGGTCATTAACCAAAGTATTGGACAAACTGAAACCTGACGATGGTGGTTTGATTACCAAAGTGATTACATTTCATCCAGAGGGAAACATTAACGTGTGTACTAAATGTCATGACAATCTACCCAAACCACAAAAATAAAGATATGAGCATTCAACGGGCACCCTGACTTACAACTGCAGTAAAAAGCGATTACTTCCCCCGGTGAAAAGCAATCTATCCTGGAATCGCACTGCGCCCTGCATTCATTCTCAGCCTCTCAGGTGTAAATGGACGGTGCCACTAAAAGGAGCTGACGATTGTAGAGGTGACCAAACCCATTAGAATAAGAGAAACGGCCAATATAAATGCAAATTATTTCAATTTCTTCAATTTAATTCCCACTATCAATTAAAATGATTATAGCTATCTAATCCACAGATTAATAGTCATCGAAGAGGGCGGTAAACCGTAAATCTTGAGTGGTCCTGTTCAACAGATTATGTTTCGAGGGTGAAAGTGGGAAAGTGTGCTGGAAAAACTACAAGACAAGAACATTGTCCAAATGAGTGAAATACTTAATGTTTCATAGAGATTTGATATAGGGAGAAAGATGGAAGAAGTGGGACAACGAGAGAGACGGTGAGAGCACTGAAGGATACGGTCGGTGCCCTGGAAGATGACGCTGCCCTTTACCATCTCTCCCATGATGCACCCCACTGACCAGATGTCCACTGGCAACACACAAGCAAACAAACACAGATAAAATATATCAAATACTGATCACATAACATCAACCACATAGTTTAATGCTAAATATACAGTAAAATGTCAGATGTTGCCACATGGACATCATGCTCCATGGTTTATATTTCAATGACAAACGATGAATTGCAGAACACGAGCTTGCATTATTTTGGTCCATCCTCTAGCTGTGCCACGGCCAGATGCTTTCATCATATTTATCTTAAGGCTGGCTTTCTTCTTTCTCTCTGGCTTGGAAACCAGACGCAGCCTTCCAGGCCTTTCTCCTCGCCTCTGCAGCTCTGCTTATCACTTTACACAGCTGTTGCTCTCTTCATCACTTTGCCTGTGTGAAGAGTAGGATGTATGTAGTTTGTCTCTCTTTCTCTCTCACTGTGTGAGTTGACGCTTTGCTATAAAATGTGCATGTGAGGCAAATAAACTTTAAATTCTATCTTCACTCAGTGTCACTGAAGCTGAATGGTCTGTGTGCTCTGTTTATGTCTCTAGATCATACAAACCACTGAAGGTTGAGGCTCATCATAAAATTAAACTGTGAACAGGCTACACTATTCATTGTGACTGCTCTAACAGGATAGTTACGCTCTAGGCAAAAACTACAAAAACAAACTACTTGTGTTAGAGCAGTGTCCTGTTAGGTCAGAACAAATAAAAGCCTGAAACTGCTTCTGACTACTTCCTGTTTCTAATCACAGTACCGTTGTTGATTTTGAAAACACTTGTAAAAGGACGGAGCAGTGTTGGTGGAGCTTTATTCATTTTAGAGATTTTTAAAACTACAGTTCATTTAAGAAGGGTGCGTGGCTGTTGTTACCATTCTCCTTATATTTCATGCCCAGTATGACCTCTGGGGCGCGGTAGTATCTGGTCACCACGTAGGGGGTCATCATGAAGTTAGTGCAGGCTGTCCGAGCCAGGCCAAAATCCAAAATTTTTAAAGTGCAATCCGACTTCACCACAATGTTACTGGGCTTCAGGTCCTAAGGGGAGAGAAAATCCATAAATATAGAAACATACACACGCAGAAACATAACCATGAGGTATATATTTCAATACAGGTGGTAGCGGGAGAAAGAAAAGAATAGATGACTATTATATAATATGTTTGAATAACAATATGACTGGAAACTAGATTAAATGCTAATTTATGAGCAAAATAACACCAGTTGAAAGTCTGCCATCCAATCCCAGCAGCGATGTGGAAGTGTTCTCCAGGCTGTGCCAGTACAGTGTGACATCATTGTTGGGTGGGGTTACAGGTGCAACAAAGCAGGCTGTGTGTAGAAACATTACGTATAGCCCACAGCACACAATCCTCATCCTGTTACCCTGTGGATGATGCCAGCAGAGTGCAGGTGCCTGATGCCACAGAGGATCTGGTAGAGCAAATAGGACATCCGCTCATGGTCCAGGTCCATGTGGATCACCTGGCATAGGCTGGCATCCATCAATTCCATCACAAGATACCTAAAGGGTAGGATAAGAGAGAGCTTTAAGCAAAGAGGTCATACAGGAGTTTATAAAAGAACAGTGCCAAACGCAAAGAAGCAACTAAAGCTGAAAGAGCATATACAAGCAACACAGTGCAATGCAAGAGGGTGACAGGTAAATAAAGGGATGCTAGTTAAATGTTTGCTTCAGTTAAAATCTCACAATCCGACAGAAGCACAAAGTAACTTGTTGGGACCAAAAAACACTCTACTGCCACTCACAGGTCTTGGAATTCCTCCAGGGACTTCTGAGGCGTGAACACATTGATCAGACGGATGATCTGCAGGCAGAGAGACAGGCCGTTAGTCCACTCTGTTACTCTCCCATCTACATCCACACTGTGGAGAGCTAGCCAACTGAGGACAGAGCGCTCAGTGGGTTTGTCAGAGCAAGAAATTAAATCAACATTGTAGCAAGCTGACCCTCTCTTTTTCTCAAGTTTGTACATTAGTTCAATATTTCTTAGAACAGACAATTCAAGTCTTTGTGCTTCCAGTCACATCACAGTCCGACTGTATCACATCAGCTAAATAAAAGAGGAGGAACGTGATTCTGAACTCAGAAGTGTCTCATGAAACAATACATGAGAAGATGTGAGGATACAAGCTACATTTTAATTTGAATACAATCAGTGTTTAACTGCCCTGCGTAATTTAATAGGGGCGACTGTGGCTCAGTGGTTAGCAAGTCACTCTTTCAACCAGAGGACCCGGGTTCACACCCCGCCTCAGCCAGTCCATGTCGTTGTGTCCTTGAGCAAGACACTTAACCCCCAGTTGCTCCCCGGGCGCTTCACGAGGCTGCCCACTGCTCCTTAATAGTAAGGATGGGTTAAATGCAGAGGATAAATTTCTCCACTGTGGGACTAATAAAGGGGTTTCTTCTTCTTCTTCTTAATAAATAAAAAAGTTTCATCTGCTTTATTATGTTATAATACAGTACTTAATATATCTGTATCAGGTATATAGAAAATATTCCAGAGGGTAGGAATTTACATTAAAACATGGCTCAAGTGTTTCTAGAACAATTGTCAGTCATTCATATGAACGCGCTTGCAATAGGCTGTAACTCCTTTTTCTGTGCAAAAATGCATTCCAAACCTTAACTGAGGCTACCATGATTTAATCAAATCAATGGGTATCTTCCAAAGTTACAGTGTTTTTAGTCCAGAATTCACTCTTTGTGTTTCTATCCCTCCATTGAAGCTCAATACATATGAACTCTCCAGAGGAAACACAAGGAGAAAATTAAAAACATTGTTACTTTGGGTGATACCCACTTGTGTAATAGACACTGCTAAAGTTTCACATAAGCCTCACATAAATGTTGTCACGTAAACATTTTTGTAACCCCACACGTAACACGTAAGGAAAGGATCTCTTGATGGCCAGTATCAGCAGGAGGTATGATTAGACCAAGCTGTTTCAAAGAACACATGTGCACCTGATTATTGCTTTCCATGTAGACAGACATGTGAACCTTTAAATTTAAGCCTTACATTTTTGTGATTGACACATTTTAGCAGCACCAGCTCCCTGTAGGCCCGCTTAGCATGTGTCTGGTTCTGGAAGGGTCGACACAGCTTTTTCACCGCCACCGGTATACCAAGGACTGAATCTAGAGCAGAGCTGGTCGCACATTGCATAGAGGAGGGAAGAGACGGACAAAGGTTATCGAGGAAGACAATAAATGCATTCTGCAGATAAGAACTGTTGTTTAACTTGCTATCAACAAGACAAGAAAAAAGCTAGCTACCCGTCTCTTGTCCTTTATCTTAAAATAGGTAAAGAGGTGAACAAGTTTTGTTTTTCTTCAAACACTAAAGGGGCAAAATTGCACGTAAACAAATTCCCAAAGAAAAGGAACTAATTTTGTTTGCAGATTCACCAGTCAAACAAGCTACTTTCAATGCAGTGCAGCTATGAGCTTACGAGAAACCTTATATCCGCAGCTAAAACTGTGGATTTAGGGTAGAACTTGGGTAAAGTTAATGGAAGGGGCTCATCCTGAAATTGCTTAAGCCACCAATAAGACTGAAATGCCTTACAAACAGGTAGAAATTGTCCCTTCATGGTGGTACCTGAAAAAAGTGACATGTCTCCAAAAACTGTATCAGGGCTATATATATATATATATATATATATATATATATATATATATATATATAATATATTGTCATGGAACAACAATTTAGACCCAAGAGTGGTGCAAAACCAACAGGTCACCCATATCAATAGGAAATATGAAGACATCTGGAATATTTCCATTTAATGCAATGATGCAGCCACAAAAACTTAAATGTGAATACTTTATCCAGGTATAGCTTCAATGAAGAGGGATAACAAGTTAATAAAGAATAAACTGCATATGACAAATTATCAGACAGAGATAGATCATGTTGTAGATTATTTACTGTTTATTTTAGGCCTAGGCAGTATAACGTTTCAAACGGTATACCAGTTTAAAATTTTCATAAGATAAGGATTTTTCATATACCATCATACCGGTGGACAGCCGTTAATACTGTTGTTGCTCATCGGCAGGCAGTACAATATATTGTTCACGTTCACTAGTAAGTGCGCAGCGGTAGGAGCTACTTGTCTTACGTGCATTGAGTTTGAGTCATGGTTTTAACTTTATAACAACAATTAACTAACGCTCTTTAACAGGGTAAAACACCACAACACAACAGTGCGTGACACATAAACAATTTGTAACACTAATAATTGTACATTTCTGAAATTTACACCGGCGAACTGCATGCTGTGTACAGCTCTCCCACTATCACAAAGGAAGAAACCCCGCTACATTAAAAAACGAAAAAGAGCGATTCAGGAGGAACGACAGACCAGAGATGCACCAATACAACGTGCTCATGGATCGGCTTTTAGCTATCTGCTAAGCTAACTTCTATAACAGCAGAATAGTAGAGGTGAGATACTTCTTGGTGCTTATAATATATCAATGAACAAAAGGGCGGTGGTGGAGGAGGTCAGAGGTTGCCATGCCCATCCCATCGGGAGTCATTTCCAGTTTCAGTCAGCTCTGAATAAAAACAACAGACACTGACTATACAAACACACACACAAATTCATCCACGAAAAGCTGCTCCTTCTGACCGTCCTTACCCCTAATAATATTTAAGTTAAATAATGTAAAACGTAAACAATTACAATTAATCTTACTGTTATTGAGACAAATTGGGAATTTATAAATACATTGTTCAACTTTATTCTTGAACTAGTGGATTATAATATCAACTTTATTTATAAAAAAAGAAAAATGTCTACTACGATGCTTGGACGTACAATTGCCTCTCACACAGAGTGTACATACTCATATGAGCGTGCACTCTCACATGAGCACAGGTGCTTGTACTCTCTTGAGCCCTCGAGATGAACCGACCCGGACGAGCGGAACCCTCAGTACACACAGCCAGTATCGAACCCGGGGCTCCAGTGTGGCGGGCGCATGCGTAGCCCATTAAACCACCGTATTAGACAACGTTCTACATGCACTTGGATATATTTATCGTTTTATTTTTCTTTTATTTTTGGTTTATGTCGTTATTATTAGTTGCTTGAGTAAATTATCACTACCTGGGTACAGCTCGCCCACTATCACAAGAGAAACTCCGTCGCTACATAAAAAAACGGAAAAGAGCGATGCAGGAGGAACAACGAGAGACCAGAGAGGAGCTGTGTCTGCTGTCTGGAGGGTTTGAAAAGTCCGACGTAGATCAGAAAACGATTTATTGCAAAGAAGCTGATCTAGGGGGACTTAGGACCCAGGGGAATGCAGGTGGGAAAACAAAAAAACAGGAAGAGACCCACCGGAAGACAAGCCACACAAACAGCTGTTCAGGTGGCAGTTCGGCTTCAATGAATTAATGTGTTTACTTGGAAAAAACAACAACTTTGATATACCGAGAAACCGCCAGCATCTTACAAAATACCTTGATATGAATTTTTGGCCATACTGCCTAATTTATATCACTTGTTTTTACTATGTCTCTTGTGTGCACTTTAATAATTTTGCTGCTGTATTCCAGTACATTTCAACACTGTGGGACAACAAAGGATTATCTTATCTTATGTTAAGGCTATTCAAGAGGAAATTGAATTAAACTTGATGTTAAGACATTAATGGCAGACAGACAGCCATAACCTGCCTTTTTCACAGCAGACATTTTCCCATGTCACACCATGATATGGAAGACGTTACTTAAATATATTACATACAACAGTAAGTCATGACAGCGTCTGAAATGGGCCCAATGCTTTTCTTTACTCATGCAACAACTGCCATATTTATCAAATTTGCCAGAACTGTGGCTATTACCAACACCCTGAGCTGGTAACACAATCACTGAAATGCTAATAAAAGTATAGCCTCTCACCAGACGATGCCCTGGGCCCCGGAGCCGATGGCGCGGAGCTGCTCGTAGCGCTTGAGAACAGTGAAGGTGGAGTCTCCCACCTGAACGCTGTAGAACTGGCCCTCTGCCTCACTCATCCTGCTGAACAGTCAGGACCACCAGCGCTCGCTGCAGGGGGCCAACAAAACACATACAGAGGGGGAAAAAATGTATCAACAACCAAACAGCATGACTGACTTCACACCAGGCAGTACAGCTGTACACAAAATCATATTTTCAAATGGCCGTGCAGAATTCTGAACAATTTCAAGCCCGGTAATAAGCCTCCATCAGGGTGATGCTGTTATTACACTGACAAAGAAATTTGAAACCTTTTTTTCCAGTCCACTGAATCACTCAAATGATCCACAGTGAATGGCGGGCCTAATATGGTTCCATCTGTCAGTCCCTGGCATCACTCCCTCCATTTCAAGCCCAGTCCTAAAGCCAACCAACTCATCGCCCCTTTCTGCTCAGTATGTTCATCTGACAACGGTATCTGTGGATTGGAGCTGAAGTGTGTGTGTGTGTGTGTGTGTGGTGAACAGAGGCAGCTCACAGCTTCGTGTTCCCAAGGTTTTCGCTGCTATATCTAAATTCATGCTGACACACTTGTGTCTAGTAAACACATACATAACACACACACAAACACACTGATGCAATCAGCATCAGGAGTAAGCATGTCCATTACTCTTTGATTCACATTTAGCTTCATAACGTGTGTGTGCACAGCCATCAGATGAGCACATGGTGACTGATACTGATGTTAACACTTGATATGTTTGTGTGTTCATAAAAAAGTGGCAGTGTTAGCAATGATTCCTCAGACAGGAAGCGGAGGAGGAGTATTATTCTTGGCCAGGGTTTGTGAGTGTGTGTGTGTGTGTGTGTGGGCGAGGACACACAATTGTGTAGCTATGCAACAGCGAGCAATCACGGCTGTTGGTCACTCCTTCAGAAAACAGCCAATGGAGTATGATATTTAGCCTTGTCTGTTTGACACTTGCTGATATTCCTGGTCAGAGACAAAATGTGAAAGAGAAGGAAGCAGCAGAGGAGAGGTTGTGCCAAAAAACACCTCAAGCTGGGTGAACTGTAAAGCTACTCAGTCTCAGCTGTGACACTGTGACAGCATTATAAAGAACTTCAGTGAGTGAGCAGTGATCTACATTAGTAAGTAGATGTGGACAAACTGTCAGCTGACCCAGCTGTTACTGCCTTTAGTTTGAAGTTAGTGGCTTAAAGAGGGAACATAATGGTCAAACTGAGGCGGCAACCTCCGGTTAAGCCGACCCGAAGCCAATAAGGATGTTTTAGAATGTGCATTCTCTCTATTGGCCTGCAGGGGGCGACTCCTCCGGCAAAAAGAAGTCTGATTGTATGGAAGTCAAGGAGAAAATTACCCTACTTCTCACTTGATTTATTACCTCAGTAACATCAACATGTAAATATGAGTTTATGGTCTCAGTCGCTAATTTAATGTCTTCTTCTTTACAACATGATGTTCATTTACTATATTATCGTACCATTTAGAGTAAAATAGACCATACAACAGAGTAAGTTTTAGGGCGGGCTACCTTGTGATTGACAGGTCAATATACAGTCTATGGTCACACTAATATGAATAAACAAAACCATTTTTTTAATCTAAGGATAAAACAAACACAAAATAAATCAACTGATAGTGTATTACGGTGGCAAATTTTCATATACAAGTAATTTGATAGGAAACATATACTGTACTTCTTATTACTATTATTTGCTGAATATTTGTTCCATCCCCATGTTAATCATGGCACAGTAAAGTCTGTCAGCATCGCCATTCATTTTTTAAATATTGATTTAGTTAAATACATTTGTAAACACTGAAAGAAATATGACTTCACATGTAGTCTCTGTGGGATAGCAACCGCACCATTACTCAGATGAAAAATGAATGCTTCTCATCTCTATCTACTTTCTTCCTCTGCCTTCCTGGCTTATCCTCCTTCTCACACACGCACATCCAGCTGGCTCCCTCACTGCACCCAAGGGGAGAGCTGCAAAGACCTTTACTTTCTTCTTGCTTCTCTCAGTCTTTCCATTTTTCCTTGGCTTTGTCTTTCTTTGTCGTTCTTTTATGCTCATTCCCTCACTCCTCTGTCATTTTCTGGGTTCCTCCCATCTTCCCTGTGGCCTCCTAAAAGAGTGGTATTAACAGATTTATTTTAATGAATGTTTTGATCACCAAAGAAGAGCTTTTCCCAATTGATTACATACTTAAAATACAGGTGCAGCAGAAACACCATGCTAATGCCTTGGCTGTGAAAATTAGAACAACATTAAAATGTCCCTTGACATGCAGGCAGCATGGATTCTAGGCCACAGCACTTGAACACCATGTGCAACAAATATCTTGCAACACCTTTCCCTCTGAGAAAAATACTGGCTCTGCTGTTTTAGCTTGGAGGCTGCATTGGCTCAAAGTGGCACTTTGATATTTTTCTCCCGTATCTTTTTACCTCAAAGACTGGTCCCCTGATTTACACATCAAGCGAAAGAACACCTAGAATGTGGCTATTAATCATAACCATAACCGATTTCAGCTGCTGCAAGCACAGTGTATGTACAATCCTTCACTTACTGCCAAGCTAGGCACGACTACAGGCTAAATGTACAGTTGACTCAGCACAGATATATGGACTCTGACAGAGAACAACCGAAAGTGAGGTGGGAATTGCATGTATGCTCAAAAAGCCAGACAGACACTAGCAGACACCTGCTATTGTTCTAGCCAGCATTGGCAATGAGGAATTTGTTCAAATTTAAAGGGGCTCGATTAGTGTAAATGAAAGTTAATGTCACCGAGGGAAATCTAGGCCATTGCCGGTAGGCTGCAAGTGGGACACATCAAAGACTAATAGGATTTAAATTAAGAAAGAATAAACAGGATTAACTACTTATTACATCACTGATATATTTAGCAAAGATGTGGTCATAGCATTAATCATAGCAGTACAATCACATTGATTGACCTCAGTAAAAATGACAGTGTCATGATACAGCTCGTAGGCCTATTTTTTATTTAGACATTTTTAATGCTACACAATTTAAACAACCAGAGGGTTGTAAACAGCTGGGGCTGTGGACTGTACCCAATCACAGCACCTAGTCATACTACATAATTACTTTAGTGAACAAAACAGAAGATAAGGAACTAACACAAATTGCATACAGTATCAATATTGGTCTAAACAAAAAGATATTCTAAGGTACAAAGTGATCATAGATGTTTCTTCAGAGAACGCTGTAAATAACAAATCTCTGCATCCCAAACATTAAGGCTGCATGCCAGAGCACTTTCACCGCAAAGACAGTGTATTGTTTTCGATCTCGGAATAATGTAGCTGGTTGCTTTCTCTTTGGGACCAGTATTGACCAAATGTGATTTGTCTGATTTATTTATTTGTAAAGTCATTGTATTTATAGAGACCGAAATAAATTAAATGCACTTGCTTTTGACCAAAGTGGATTACATTCCCCCATACTCATATCTTGGGCCATTTTGGGGCAGTGGTTTGCTAAGGGACACCTTAACACATGAACAATGCAAGCCTAGGATCGAACTACCAACTCTACAATTAAGGACTGACCTGTTTTTCCAAAATACCATCAGCCAAAACAATACAAATTTAGATATCTCCCATAACCATGAAGTCCATATCACCCTTATTGTAAATTTAGTGTCAGAATGCCTCATTTTGACTCAAGCTGGGCGATATATCAATATTATGCAAATACTGTGATATGAGACAACACATTGTATTAGATTTTGGATATCGTAATATAGAATAAGCCTTGCTTTTTTATGGTTTTAAAGGCTGCATTGCAGTACAGTGATGTAATTTTCTGAACTTACCAAACTGTTCTAGCTGTTCTATTATTTATTTTACCCACTTTGTCAAAATGTCCACATTACTGATGGTTATTTAAAATATCAATATTGAGGTATTTGGTCAAAAAATAGAAATTGTATTCATATACCCCAGTCCTAATCATGGCATGACAATGCATATGAATGAAAAGCTTGCAGGCAAGCATGTTCTGTTTTCCTTGTCCCTTAAAATCCACAGCTAAAAAAATGGCTGTTTTTTTCAACACTTCTTTAATCAAGGAGTTAATAATAAGAGAAATGACCTTCCCCATCCTCTACCCAAGCTCATCCTGACTACTGTCCAGTTCAGTCCAGTGCAGCCCTGAGGTCTGACATGGCCTTGGCTCTCAGTTGGGAGCTCTAGATGGGAGTCAGTGAGCTGGCTATGATATTAGATCATGGCCCAAAGACTCTGCATCTCATCCTGATGTGGCATAGTTACAAAACACACAGGGCGACTGCATCCAGCCGGCTGCTGCTGCAGAGATGTAGAGAGATGTAGAGATGTCGGCAGAGCGAGTAACACCAGCCTCTTGAAGAGGGTGAATGATGCTAAA
This sequence comes from Cottus gobio, assembly GCA_023566465.1. Classification (NCBI taxonomy): domain Eukaryota; kingdom Metazoa; phylum Chordata; class Actinopteri; order Perciformes; family Cottidae; genus Cottus; species Cottus gobio. The sequence continues at coordinate 17,540,032 of CM042216.1, forward strand.
GATGTGTTAATGAGGGGGGTTGGGGGGATGTTTACAGGTGGATTGTACTCCGAGTATATGTACTAGATCTCACTGTACTGTGTGTATATGTACCCCAGGGCTGTATAACCACCCATGTCAACCTAATGCTTGTACATGACAGATTAATTCCATGTACACGTGGTGCCTGATATGTTGACACGCTGAAACTTGGCTCTGACATATCATGCCAAATAAAATATAGCACTTACTAGCGTTAGCTTTCATCACATCTATACCCGTTTTCGTGGCAGCTGTGGCGTCTGAAAGCCTGAGTACACTCGGCCTACAGAAATGTCATTCATTTGGCTCAATGTAACGTGAACGGTAGTGACATCAGCATAGGCATATGGGTAAGATCATCGGCAGCCTTATGTTATAATACAACCTAAAACTGATAATTTCCTAAATTCCCACACGCAGCATGTCTACTTTAAAACATACACACACACCTTTTTGTGTGTGTGTGTGCGCGCGCAGACACACACAAAAAGGTATGAAGTCACCCGTGTATGACACACCGCGGCCGCCGCAGCACCGCTGGCAGTTGGTGCTGTAGGAATACGTTCACACCGCCTAAGTCACACAAACATAAACGCCGGTTAAATTCACGTCGCGTCCGGTCGGTTACAAAGTTCCCGAGGCCTCCTCTGCCCGTCTTCTTCACTTGTGTCGGAAGCAATGCGGTAGTCAGGCCGGGGCTGGACTGAAAGCTCTGACGGACTAACGGACGGCAGAGGCGGCGGCGGCGGCAGCGGCGGCAGCGGCGAGACCTACCTTCTCCCTTCGCCGCTCCCAGGGCACTCCCATGCATCGAAAACAAAGATACAATACTGGCTCCGTCTTTCAGGCACGACCTGGACTTGGAAAAGTTTAGGAGAACGGGTTGTCACGACAGATAGACCTTCCTCCAGCTCCCAGATAACTCCAGCCGCGGCACGGAGGGACGAATGCGGAGGAAGGGAACGCCACAACAAGCACAGCACGAATGCGAGTGACGTCATCGCGCATAGCTTACGTGGGCGCAAACTTTTCTGGATGTTCTGGATGTTATTATTAATTAAAATATTGGTACAGGAATCCATAGAATAATATGTAATCAGATAATGTTGTGGATTAAGTAATACAAAAGTAGGAGTAGTCTACAGCTCAATGTTGGGTTATTAACATATTCATTTATTATGCATTAATTAGCCCTTGAACTATTTGTCTCATTATATGTCTTATAAATTATATGATTGTGAGATGTAAAATAAGCTGAAAAATCGGATTATTCTAAGTAACTTAGATGTCAGAAGAATTTTAAGTGAAAATCTGAATAAGTTGGAAGTACTTCAGAGTAAAGTGCAAGTACTGGGACTAGACTGAATGATGCAGGCTCCTACCACCTAGTCACATAAATAAATTAATAAGAACTATACCTGCAGCTTTCATCCGCCTGTCTTAGTAATATGGCATCAACACTTGATAATACTTACACAAGACACTGGCAGGTAAAGAGAACGGAGGAATGATAACAGCACACTTTGAATAAAATGAATGTATCTATTTATTGATTGATAGTGTCTTGTGTGTATAAAACACAGTATAAAATACAATCACAGTTAAAGATATTAATCAAACCCTTCTAAGCCCTTATAACATAAAAATCAGATAAATACAGAATATAATTAATAAAAAACAATAAAAAAAACAAGTGTTATTCAAAATCACGGTACATTATGTTTTTGCTGCATGATTGCTTTTTAAATATTTATGATTATCATGTATGTGAAAGGAAAATCTCCAACCTATGACAAGTACATGTATAAGGAAAGTGAGGAAAAAAAGGTCTGTCTTTGGAAACTGCAGTTCTGTTAAACAGAATAGAAATACAATATATTTCAATAAAAATGAAATAACAGTAAAATGGACCAGAAAAAGAATCAAGTAATAATGTGAAAGTTAGATCAAAGAATTTCCCTCCGGTAACTGCTATTAAGGGTAATGGCTCACCAGGAACAGTGATGGCATAAATGTGCAGCAATTTTTTTATATATATATATATATATATATATAAAGATATTTTTATAATTTAGAGAACTCTCTAAAATATATATATATAAAGATATTTTTATAATTTAGAGAACTCTCTAAAATAAAAGAGTTTGATTCCTACATTTCCCATTATTCAAAGAGGTAAGCTGCCCCAAGTGGACATAAGAAAACCGCATAAAAACAGAGAGAATATATCAGCTCACTCATGATTGTGTGCATACATAATGCACATTTGGTCCCCATATTGCACAACTGTAAACACTTCAATACACCATATCAATGCCTTTCTGCTAAGTCTATGTGTTTTCTTGGCTCATCGCGAGAAAAAGGCACGTGTTGGTTGCTTTGGATGTGAGGATATCGTTTCATAGACTTTTCCGAGAAAGCCTCAATGACACATCCTCAGCAGTGTATTTATTGGTTGGATTTGGACTTCACATTTCTCTTCTTTTTTATTTATTTTTTGTCATTGTACAGTATATCTCTCTCTCTTTCATCTGTTTCTCTCACTCACACCCTCATTCCTACAAACACATACATACAAAGTGCCCTACTTCACCCCAATTTCGCTGCACACACACACACACACACACACACACACACACACACACACACACACACACACACACACACACACACACACACACACACACACACACACACACACACACACACACACACACACACACACACACACACACACACACACACACACACACACACACACACACACACACGCGCGCGCAAACAAACATACTGAACAAATTGCACAATTGGACTGTAAATCTATGAGCCTCCTATCTCATCTGTTGTGTTTTGCATGCTGTAATTATTCCACAGTCACAGATTTGGCCAAGTTTCTGGGAAAGTCAACCTGCAAAAAAGAGAAAGTAGTTTGTTGGAACAAATAACTTGGAGCTGTATTTTATCTATGAAACATACACATAACAATGCAAGATTAACCGTATGTAAAACTAAGCCTCACAAACATTTCACAAAAAACAACATTACATTTCAATCATTGTTGATACTACACAATTTAACCAACCCGAGGGCCGTAAACACCTGACTGTGGGCTTCACGTGCACACACACTACCCTTTGCTCCATGTGACACATTAGAATGAGAGCAGTCACCAGAACGGATACTCCACTGAGTCAGTTTTCTGTATCTGTGTCACATGGGTTTCACCACTCAAACCTGAATTTCTCGCTAATGGCCAGCAGGGAGGCGACTCCCCCAGTTGCAAAAAGATGTCTGAATAGAATTCTATGAGAAAATTATCCTACTTCTCACTTGATTTTTTAACTCAGTAAACATAAACATGTAAATAGGAGTTTAGGGTCTCAGTCGCTAGTTGTATGTCTTCTTCTATACAGGAGGATGTTCATTTAGTACATTAGCATTCTATTTAGAGCAGTGGTTCTCAAACTTTTTTTGTCAAGCCCCACTTTGGAGGACGAAAAATGTTCGGGCCCCACCGCCCCTACAAAATTGTAACAAAATGGTCCATGCTGAATTTTTATTGAAATAACGAAATTTTGTGACTCCTCTATCTGTGCTTTTATTAATAATAGAACAAAGAAAATGTCACTTTCATGTAAACCAGATTGCTCCATCGGACAAAAACAAATAAAACGTGCAATCACTTTGTTAGAACAATACAAAGTTTTGCAAAAAAAGAACTAATATTTGGCAAAAATAGCTCATTGTAATAGCCTAATTAACATGTTTTGTACTGAATATGTTTTCAGGATAATAACAATAAAGTTCAACCTGTGAAAAACTAAATAAAACCAGTTAAAAATATTTGGCAATAAAGAGTTTTACACTGCATATCTTTTCAAAACAACAATAACGTGCAACCGGTGCAAAACAAAACTAAATTAGTGCAGATATGTTTGAGCCATCACGTATCAGTATTAGTGGCTGCAATGAGCCTGCTTTCCACTACAAATCTTTGTAAAACGGGGTTGTAGATTTGATACGGCCACTCTCAATTCATGCTCAAAGTTGAGCTTCGATCTGTATTTTGTTTTGAGAGAGGCAACAGCAGAAAAGCCGATCTCACAGAGGAAGCTCTGCGCGTCATCACCGCCGTCCGGCCGGTTTGAATCAAACTGCTGCTGGTCCACCTGAAGTAGCGCCGGCAGCGGCCGTCATTCAGACGCTGTTGTGCGGCTACGGATGATATTATGAACCCGGACACGGGGGCGTTTGATGGTCCGACATTAGAGGGACTTCCACAAGAAGTTTAAGGCAGAACTAGTGGTTAGTTTAATGGTGGATGGGGGAAATGGTACTGTTTTTACAGAGATAAGCCCCACCCCCTAAAGTCGAGTGACTAAACTCACGCGAGTAACACACCATTAGGTCTACAAGTGTGAGTCGCAACTTGCAAAAGGATCTGTCGCGGTCGCGCATGCGGAACCGTAACGGCGTAATTTAAACCACAGATTTGAAAATGCGAAATGCATTCTGGGATATTGGCTGTCTCAAGTACGCACAAGTCTCATCCTATGCATCCCCGGTACAATGGGCGGATCAAATCACATCCGGGCATTTTCACAATTATTTAAAATAATTAAAAAAAAAAAATCAACATTTCTCCAACCCTCTCGCGCCCCACCTGTAATACCTCCGCGCCCCACCAGAGGGTCGCGCCCCACAGTTTGAGAACCACTGATTTAGAGTAAAATAGATCACAAAGCAGAGAACGCTATCGCTACGTCACTCATCCACTGTACAAATATGGTCCCTTCCGTTCATTGGTCAACAAGATGCTGACGGACAAAACGCTAAACTCAAGGCTTCAAAACAGCAGTCCACAAACCAATGAGTGATGTCATGATTATCTTTTAGAAAGACAATTCCAGAGAAAATTTACTTTGTTTGACATCTTTCTCAGTCTCAGCAACATACCCTCGCAAGATCTGGCAAATAAAGTTAGCAAACGCCCTAGCTAGCTTATTTTCATAATGCGAAATAAAGGAAATGTGTAGTACCACAGGTATTGTAGGTACCGGGGGTCAAGAATCAACATCCTATCGTACTGCGGTGGCTAGAACATTTCCTTGATAATGCTATATTGTGAACAACCAATCTGTGTTGAAACAGGCAGGAGGAGACCTAGTCACGTTAGCTGTTAGCGGCCGCTGGGCTGCAGAGTCCTGCTTGGCTAAATAACTAAAACAACAGCTTACGTACAACGGTTGCCTTGAGTTGTATTATGATGCATTAAAGCATGTGCAGCTTCAGCAAGTGGAGCTTTGTTAACTAGTCTGCACAACCACTGTACAGTGTTTTAATAATTAATTAATGCAAGCAATACATAGCTTCCTAGAGTCTTGTGCTACATGTAAATTACATTACATTGACATGTTGAAATTATACTTTGATTTTCATAGTCAATGTTAAATTAAAAACATAAATGTTGAGAACATTGCATGTATTTGAAATTCAGACTTAGTATATTATTAAAACTAATATTCTACATTTTAAACAAATCCATAGGCAAATAGATAGCAAAAGCATATTATATAAGCACACAATGTTTTAGAATAATTATGCATTTAAATTAAATATTTCTAATCAGTTTTGGGTATTGATCAAATTAATATGGTTATAATTTTTGTGACAATAGCTACGGACCTTTTCAATATCACATGATAATGACTGTATATTTGTATGATATCCCTCATTTCTGGGACTCAGATCAGTGATCAAATTAGCAGATAAAAAGTTTGGTTGATAAAAAGCCAATACTTTAGGACTCAGAACAAACGTTAAAGCAAAACTACCATATACAAATTCTCACTGTAGATGAAAATACAGTCAGATTACTTACATCATATCCTCGCAGGACGGCCAAGTGGAAGGAGAGGAGCTGCAGGGGGATGACGCTGAGGATTCCCTGCAGACAGTCCACAGTATGCGGCAGCTCGATGGTGTGGTAGGCCATCTGACTGATCTCAGGGTCGTCCTGGCAACAAAGGATGATGGGCCGACCCTGATGGAGAGAGTCACGAGCAAAAACATCAGTCAATTGGGAAAGTGTCCAGGTGTGTTCTTCAGTGCCTGCAGGTCTGTTACAGTAGAAAAGGGGTTTTCAGGACCTACCGATCTGGCAATGACTTGTTGCAAAGCATTCTGGCACTTGTTGTAGCAGGCGTCTCTCATGATGATCATGATCACCGGCATGTCTTTGTCTATAAGTGCCAGAGGACCGTGCTTCAGCTCCCCCGCCAGGATGCCCTCAGAGTGCATGTAAGTGATCTCCTTGATTTTCTGTGAGTGAAAAGAATGAAACCAGCTCAGAACACCATTCTGGATGATCACATGACACCATTTTCTATTGAGATTATCCATTGAGATTTTGAATCTAATTTACAAGAAGATCCTGACCAAGATGACAGTGTAAAAGAATCACACAAGCACCACATAAGAACACTAATATCAGAGAGACTGCAAAAAGCGAAAAACAACATTTAATACCACAAAAAACAGACTTAAAAACAAGCCAGCAAATTGCATCAACCATAGAATTGCCATTCAGTTTCAGCACAAGTAATCCTTAATCCTGTTTTTAAAATCTTGCATGTTTATAAAACAATCTAGTTTTAAATGTCTCTGTAGCTCACACCAAGATCAATGTCCAAAGACTTAAAAAACACATTCAGAATGGAGCAGCTTCTAGGAATGCTACTGACAGTTTGTGGTTTCAGTAGAGAATATAAATAAGGAAGTGTTTTGTGTAATACGACCGTATGAAGATAAATGTCCCGATGTTCTATTCTAAGGTTATATAAGGAGGACACATACAGCACTACCGACATTTAAACTCTGTGAAGTCATCTGATGTATCTACTTTGTGTTCATATTTCATAATATTCTAGGAGAAGGAAATTGCAGTTTTTTGATGGATTACTGTGGAATTCTCAACTCACCAGCGCCCCCTCAAGGCAGGTGGCGTAGTGGAAACCTCGGCCCATGACCAGAAGAGATCTTTGTTCATAGAGTTCATCAGCGATGGCCTTGATCTTCTGATCCAGAGTCAACACTTTCTTGATCAGCTCTAAGAGAGTAGAATACTTAGTGGTGTGGAGGTGGAGGTATTATGCTCACAGAGAGAATTTGAGTGTGCATTTATTCCAAAAGATACTGCATTTTGTTGTGCATACTGTGGCTCTTGTTGAGACCACCAAAGCTTTGCATTTCTGATTTACTCGTGTTTTTCTGACTGACCAGGTAGCACCCGGAAGCCTTCAATGATCTCCATTCTTCTCTGCTGTAGGGAGAGCCTGTCCTCGCTCATCATGAGCCCAAACATGGTGAGGGCCACAAACTGGCTGGTGTAGGCCTGCATCACATTCACAAGAAACACTCATATGAAAACATGTATATTTCACATATTGCTGTTGCCAGATTGTGAAACAGATTTTATAAACCATACCTTGGTGCTAGCCACTCCTATCTCAGGCCCAGCATTGACGTGGACTCCGCAGTCTGTTTCTCTACAAATGGAGCTGCCCACAGTGTTGGTTATACCAACTGTCAGAGCACCTTGACCCTTGCAGTAGCGTAGCGCCATTAAGGTGTCTGCGGTCTCTCCTGAGGAAGCAGAGGGAATGATTTAAAATGCTTACAATGCAGAATTACAGCACAACGAGGCCACTGCTGGAGGTAAAACACCAAAAGATGATGATACAGACTTCACACAGGACCATGGTGTTTTTGAAACCATGACCTCAGAAGCCAATAATGTGAGGTTCTTGTGTTTTGGTTTCACCTGACTGGCTGATGAAGAAGCAAACGTCGTCTCTAAAAACAGGCGTGTTACGGTCCAGGAAGTCACTTGCCAGCTCCACCATGACAGACAGCTCCGTCAGCTCCTCGAGAACCTGTCTGGTCTGAAAGTTGGGGAAAAAAAAAGCAGCAATTTTAAAAACAGTAACTTTTTTTATTTAATCTTATATATATATATATATACACACACACACACACACACATACATACATATACAATTACATTATTATATATAAATAATAACAATAGCTGTCTTTCTCACAGAATGATCGTCATCATGCTAATCTCAGTTTCTGATAGCTCTACTCACAGCCACTGCAGCATGGAAGCTCGTGCCACAACCAATCACAATTAGCCGTCTGCATCGTTTGATTTCTTTCAGGTGGTCCTTCAGCCCACCGAGAATCACTAAGGAAATAGATGGGAGTTACATGAGTGTGCATTTAAATGAGGGCAAATACATGTTTAGTCTCTGATTTCTTCTTCGGTCAAATTAGACAAATAAGAAGAAGGATACGACAACAATCCTGTATCCTGTATCCTGTATTAATCTCTGCTAATATTGGTACAAGGGATTGGGAACCTGTTCAGGTGCCCTACATATATATTTAAACATTGAAGGCAGGGCAGGTTTAAAAGCTCACCACTCACCTGTGTTAGTGTCAAAACAAATCCGTCCCCTCATGGTGTTGACAACTGACTCCGGCTGCTCAAAGATCTCCTTCTGCATGAAGGCATCAAAGTTACCTGCAAAGAGAGGAGCATATGAGTGCATCAGATTAAATGGTCGGTACTCTTCATGACATTTGCGGACATGCAGAATGTCCCCAAGAGACAGAATGCAGAGGTGTATGGAGTCTGTGTTGAAAGAGGCTGAAAAGCTGACAGCCGTATTTTGTTTTCACTTTCAGCCAGCAGATGGCGAGCAAGTCTACACACTCCACTCGGTCTGTAACTCTGTATTAATGTTCTCAGTGTATTCAGTAGTGGAAAAATAAAGTGTCCCAATAAGCGTTTCTGCAGTGTTGTGGTTTTCCTTACATTTTCAGCAAGTGAAGTTGTCCCACCATGTATCTAATCAGAAAGGTTGTAAGATGTTGTGTCTCAGTTTCTTGTCGAGGCATTGTGTTGTTTAGACTAGGTAACTAAGACGAGGCACACACCTCCATCTTTGACCTTGTTTCTATGGTACAATTGTAAAAGTTGGAGGGATTGTTTCTTTAACTAAACTACATGTTACCCCTGTTGTGCAGGGTCTGTTTCCTGTTACTGTTCCATGCATTCATTGTAAGAAAACAGACCAGTGAGTGTTTTTCATTCACCAATATGGAGTCTGACCTGAAAGTACAATGTTTTATTAATCAGTAAGATCAGTTGGAAGCTGTGTTCTTAGTGTTCTCTTGTATGTTTTAACAAATCCCCTTTAAGCTAAACTACCTGTCTCAAACAATATAAAATATAAGCAATGTACTGGCCTCATATCCAGTAGCTAACACAACTTTTCGCCCACTATCTGACCTTTCATGATCTGTTGCAGCTCCATCTGCAGGGTCTGGATTAACCTCACTGGATCCTCCCCAACCTGCCGGTTCATCCTCTGGATGGACAGCTTCCCACCGGTCACCACTGCCATGTCATTATCCTCCAGGTACAGCACCTTGTTGGTGTGCTCAATGATGGCACTGTGGGTGGAAATCATCGTTTTGAAGCCTTGAGTTTGGCATTTTGCTCTTTGCAGTCTTGTTTTTTTGTGACACTAGAGGGTGGAGCTAAGCACAACCGAATGCTGAATAAGACATTTTTAAATGATGAAAAGGGTTACTATTGACCGAGAGGGTTGTTAAACATTTTTTGCTGTATTGAAGAAGACTAGAAACTTTAGCAATTCAGGCCATGAACTCATGTTTAATGAGGTAATACATCAAGTGAGAAATTTTCTCATATACTTTTATACAATCAGACTTCTTTTTGCAACCAGGAGTCGCCCCTGCCGGCCAGTTTTCAGTACTGGCGGTTGCCATCTGGTAGAGATAAGATGGATACATGTGATAAATTGATGATTATGTCTGCTAGTCTGGTGTTAACAGAGGGCACTGAACCTCTTTCTTGTTTATTATTTTACTTTTTTATTATTACTTTGATAGGTAGGGTAAAGAGAGACAGGGGAGTGACATTAAGAACATGACAAATACGACTCTAATTATACAACAAACTACACAGACATCTCACCTGGCATCAGAGGCAAAGTAATACTCCACAGGCCTGCCATCCCCCACAGAGTTGATGGCGCTGGAGCCGTCGGGACGATTATGGCTGTTCTTCTCCTGGACTCCCTCCTTGAAGTTAGCTATGGGGCAAGAAGTCAGAGGTCAAGGATCAGAGGTCACGCAGTGACCTTGAATGACTAAAACAATCAAGATGTGCTCATCAATTTCATTCTTCCTCTCAACTTCCAGAGGGAGTCAGGTTACTGCTGCTGTGAAATGGGTATGTCAAGGAATTCTGATTGTACGTGAAGATCAGAAAACAAATAACATCAGTTACCACAAGACAGAATATTTATAACAGATCATGATGATGAATTGTATTGTTTAAACAATTTTTTTTTTTTTTTAAAGAAGCCGATGTTGAAAGTGATATCAGTCATTTTATGAAAAGAAAACGCCAAAGAGAATTGAAAGGATCTTTTTCAACCATTAAAACGACACACCCTGCTTGACACACTTCTGGCCCCAAACCACCCAACTCTGCCTTGAACCTTGGACTGGTCCCACTTAAACCATTAGAGTACATGTAGACGAAGTAGAAACTGCAAAACAACCAGCTTGTTGCTAACAAGGTAAACAGCTGATGCTTTTCGTAATAAGCATATCTGAGATATTACAATAGAAACTCTGGGAACAATAGAAGTGAGAAGCACATTCTTTATCAACTCTCCAGATGCATTTCTGAAGGACACACTACACTCTGAAAATACACAAATAAATCCTTGGCAACATTTTAGGAAAATGGCTTTTTAGGAAAAGTTATTGCACAATGTATAACAGAACCCAAACCACATCTTGTTTTTCTTCTACAGTTACCTAAGAGCCTCACTATGTGGGATGTGTTATAGTACATCTGAGGAAATCAAGAGTGAGTAAATATTACACTGTTATCCAGGGAGAACGTAAAGAGAGAAGATGATTACATGTTTTAAGGCTACTGTTTATGCTTACTCTCTGCATATCTTTCTCAATCATAAATTTCAGTAACACTTTTGATGATGCCCCATGTGCTTAATAAACATACACACCATTTGTTATAACCTGCTTAGATTACAGTATAATTATAAGCACTCAGGATTTATAAAAATGATCATAAAACGTTTTTTTTAAAGTATAATAACTTACAAGGTGAAGTATCATAATACTTCATATTTGCTGATTCATTCACTGACCTTTTTTTGCAAGGATAATATTATAATAAGAACGGGTGCTTTTAGTAAAAAAAAAACATTAAATCTATGACAAAATAAAGTCGTAAAATGTCTTTTTACCTTCCTTAAAGCAACCAATGACCACTTAGAGTAACTACCAATATACAACTATGGGAATTAAAATACTATGATAAAGGTAAGTATTATGTAAAGTACTATGTTATTGACATTTATAAGGCATTACATAATTATTAATAATGTGTTATGATCATTGTTACAGCGCTATGAATATTGATGCGTATAACTGTAATTACTGTTCTATACGTTTACAATGCATTATAGACATGGGCCTCATAGAAAGTGCTGCCATTTCAATAAAAAAACCAAGAATGAATTGATCCTAACAAGTATAATTGGAGGCAAAGCTTGATTAAACATATTCATCTGTGCCATAAAGCTCCATTGTTTCCACTAAACTAATAGAAACGAACCAATGAGCCACACTGTGGCACTGGGTGACCTATCGCTTCATTAAGATCAACACGGGCAGTGCACTTTATTTTGAGTCGGTCCCACAAACACCACCCGGCTGGCTGGAAATAGTCCCCAACAAATATTTACTCCTGTTTGAGTTTGCACTAAACAACTGCTTTAGGAAATAATTAAGTATTTTTTTACCTATGTATATATGTGTGTGCGTGTGTATATATGCATATATATATATGCATATACATATATATTTACAACCCAATTTCAAGAGTTACTACTTTAGGAAGAAGGATTGGGGCTGAGAGAGATAGACTTTGTTGGTTTGGGTCTTTTAAGATGTGTTTAAAAGTGGTAATAAACTCTAAATGAAATATATGCTGATTAAATAAAATATTATTAAAATACTCCCTCTGCTGCTGTGACTGTGTGCACCTGCATAGAGTTTGTCTGTGAGCGGGCAGAGGTTCAGGGTGCAGTGTCAGCAGGAGATGGCAGACAGAGACAGGAACAGGGATCACTACCGTTGTACTGGATGGGGATGTTGTCCGCCGTCAGCTCCTGCTCGCTTCGCACCCCAATGAGCAATGGACTTCCTCTCCTGCCGGGACGGGTATGAAGCAGGCCGGGAAGAAGTGCCGGAGAGAGGATGAGGGAGAGAAAGTGTGGGTGAAGACACACAACGTCAGAATACATACGCTCTCATGTGGAGCTTTGTAAAGTTGTTTTCTTCCCTGGACCATCTCAAACTCAGTCTTTGCAACAATAGTTTTTCATTCTTTTGTACATAATCCTGAGGTTGGATTTGTCCCTGTGCAGAGGCTCCACTTTATTCAAAATACAGTCTAAATGTTTTAATCTTGAACATCAGTCAAGTTAACAAATCCTGAATTGGTCCACATCCCTCTTGGATTTGCTCACAGTTCCTGGACTGAGTCACTGCTTCCTCATTGGCTACTAATTCTATGTGGGCTTCTCCTATTGGCAGTGGAGGCAGAAAAGGTGCGACCACATCTAGATCTAGAAAGGTGAGGGAGGAGGGTGTAAGGAGACTAACGTGAAATAAATGAAACATTTACATAATCATCTTGTGATCACAGTGCAAACAGGATATCGACGCAAAACCAACAATTATTATGAGTTATGATGACAACAACTCTTGATAAACCATGTCCAAAGGGCCACTCTTTATTTCTTGTCTTTCCCTCTCTTTCCCTCTCCTTTCTCTCGGTTAGCTATTCTCCGGGGCTCGGCTACGTTGACGTAAGACCACCGGTTGTTTTAAGGGGTGTGGGGCTTGAAGAGGGAACGCATGCAAACAGAAACATGTGGTCGCCATCCAATACAATACTTACCCTGAGGGAGAGGAAGGAGGGACGCAAAGGGAAGAAACCTAATGACTATAAGTAAGAGAAAGACGGGGGGACAGAAAAAAAGAAAGAAAGAAAGAGAAAAATAGAACAATAGATTGAGAGAGAGTTAAAGAAAGGGAATCTGAGAAGAAGAAGAGAGTAAAAGTCCTGCCGGGAGGGTGATGCTTGGCGACAAAGTGCGGGTGGTGACGAGCATCACTTCATAATTACAAACATCCCCTCATCCCTCTGTTCTGGGAAACAATGCTGACTATTCAACAACCCCCCAAAATGCATTGAGTGAGCCAAAGCAATGCAATAACTGATATCAGAATATTTTTCCCCAGACACTACTACACAATAGACCGATGAGATGCTAAAGTTCTGCAGCAGGTGTAACTTATTGCCCATCACTTTGTTGCCCGTTTGCCCTCCACCTGTTTCCCTCTGTCACTCCCGTGCTCCAGCAATCTGCCTCTCCCCTGATCCGCTTTGGCCCAGATGAACCAGGAAATGTACAAATTAAAATAAAAAGATGTGAAATGATTAACCGTGAGTCTTTCTGACAGGGGCCTTTTTCCCAGCAGCAGAAACCGGAAACTCTCGAGTCTTTTCGTTAATGAGTCACAGAGAAGTCGGTAAAAGAGACCAGAGGCCCAGGAGTGAGAGGGGGAACCGGATTTCAACCTCTGCCTGAGTCTTAAGATGCAGACAGCACCGACACATGCAGGCAGAGGGGAATTTCCACACATTCACACAGAAAACCTCTCTTTTTCCATCATGTGCAAAGCGCGTTCCACAACAGTCAAAACATGTCACGTGTAGTCGATGAAGATAAGATAAGTCACAATGACAGAATAAAGTCTCCTCAAAGCATATTTCAGATTGCTTAATTCATGTAATAACAGGGATTACTCATCTCCAATGAGTCAGGCTCATTGCTCAGACACGGGACCACATGTGAAGTGAACGTGTGCAGTGCAGTGTGTGTGTGTGTGTGTGTGTGTGTGTGTGTGTGTGTGTGTGTGTGTGTGTGTGTGTTTACGTGTGTTACTAACCTGGTGGACACAGCCTCTGAAGGGAAATGACGGCTTTTAAACACCAGAGCGAAGGCCCCCTCCTGAGACAGAAAGAAGCAGAGGAAATACTGAGCTTACATTTGCCTCATGAAAGACTGAACTGCACCAACGTGGAAGTAGACTGAGGAGGAACAGTATCATATTATATATTTAAAAAGGCCAAGTTAGTTGTGTATTCCTGGAAAGCATGTGACCTTTAAGAGAAACATTTTCGGGACACAAGCAAACATATCTTCTGACCCTCTCTCTTCTTGGGAGTGTGGTAAGTAGTGATGTATGTGTGTGTGTGTGTGTGTGTGGGGGGGGGGGGGGGGGGGGGAGAGAAATAAGACCTCTATTGTACAACATCAGCTGGGTTTTGAAAGCCCCAACTGCAACGCTGCCTGCGGTGGTTAGAGGCAGAACCGCCTTGGATTGTGTTGTGAGTGGGAGACGAGGGGAGGGTGCTGTGGTCGTGACGGTGTTGTCTGGTTCCCATTACTCCAAATCCAAAATGGCTGCTTGTGCCTCCTCTGTTTTTCCAAGGAGAGAGAACCCACTCCAATCAAAGTGGGAAGCTCTGACGCATAAAAGTCACAAAATGAAGCAGAGAGGCTGGACCCATCTCACCCAAAAAGAAAATTGGGTCTGGGACTGATGATGTCACTTGTGATGCTGTTTGGGCGGTTACCATAGAGACAATTTGTGTGATGGTGTACAACATTTCAATGGAGAGGAAATGCAAACTTAAAAAAATGTGCAAATGAGTGTGTGGGTGTCGGTGAATGGTTGGTAAGGTTTTATGACACTAAGCTGCAGGACTTTATCCTTCAGATCAGGAAGCTGGTTATAAAAATGTCCATACCGTCACGTAGAGCTGAAGTAAAGAAGCCAAGACACTGACGTGTCTCACTGGCAGTTGTAGGACTCTGATCCTCTACTTAAATGACTTTAAAAATGCCACGGTCTCAGAATACTCCTTTACTTGGACAAGCGCTATAATAAAAATGTTATTTAAGTGTGAGTGCAGAAATATTATCAGCAAAAAGAGCTCTAAGTATTAAAAGTAAAGTGGCTCCTTTAACAGTGTTATATTATTATAAAAGAATACATTGTTTTGCTTTTATCACTGATTAATACTTGGTAGAGCATGTTAATGTAGAAGTGTGTTAATGTGGATCCGACTTGAGTGGCAATTTGAGGTGGTAAAGAATGTCAAAATTGTACACTAATGCTGAATTAACTTACTGACATTACTAGCAGGGGATACGCGGTGTTATTGTGGTAGCAGTCAGTGCTGTCAGTTATGTGTTGCTACGTGTGAGCTACTCACCAGCTGCTGAATGACCCTCTCCACCAGGGTGGAGAAGGTGATGCTGTCATTCTCTCGGTTGTCGTAAACATATTTGGTCAGTTTCGGGATCACCTCTGTGTCCGTGTCTGACTCAAACTCATATCCTTTCTTGATCTGAGGAAGGCAAAGTTGATATGAATACAAACATAAACAACCTGCGCATAAACAGTCAGTCATCCTGCAAGATCAGACTTTTTCTTTCAATTCTGGTCACTTTTAAGTACATAAGGTTGGTGACAGTACAAACATCAAAACTATAGCTTAGAGCCCCAGACAGAATTCCTATTAAATAATATATATATATATAAAAAATATAACTAAACAAAATTAAATATATAAATAAATGTCACCAAACAAAGGTAAAAAAACCCTAGTTTTTCCATTCTGCTTGATATTCAAAGAAGTAACCATGCTGTGAGTGGGATCACACCACTCGCAACATAAAAACGAGCCAGGGGCGTAAAGTGGGGCCGTCAATCTCCACTTCCTACCCCCCTGCTTCCGGCTCCCTCGCTCGGACCTCAATCATCTTTAAACTCTACCATCCTTTTGATCTCAACTACACACCTGTAAAGTTTCAGGTCCACAGACAGAAATATAAACACCTGGCAAAGAAGTCAACAACACCTCCCTTGTGGTTCCTATACAGCAGGTATGACTCACAGAATACCAGTGTTGCTATTGTAGCAGTGTTGCTATTCACTACTTTACATGTATCTGTTCAGCTTCCGTGTCTAATTTCTGTGCGAGTACGTTGAGAGAGATCCAAAAAACTGGAACCAAATTCCTTGAATTTGTATTCAGTCACACTTGTGACGTTGTCTCATGCTGTGTTAAGAACTAGCTACTTAAAAAGGTCCAGTGTGTAGGTTTTGGCCACACAGCACAGGTTGCAGATTGCAACTAACTGAAACTGCAGCGGCTTACGTGAAAATGCAAAAACATGAATGGCCCCAGTTAGAGCCAGTGTTTGGTTTGTTCACTCTGGGCTCCTGTAGAAACATGGCAGTGCAACGATGCGGACTCCATGAGTAGTGTGTAGATATAAACGGCTAAGATCTCCAGTGCTGTATTTGCTAAAGTGATTAAGTAATTCCACTCAATATTTATATAGGCAAAGAAACTGTGCTATTTTAGCAAGAAAAGGGGTATTTCAGATTTAAATAATTTGATTGTCTACCTCCAACAATACATATTCTACTAAACAACATATTTTCTGTATTTGTTTTATCAAAGATTCTTCAATGTATTGTATTGTCAGGTTTGACTTTTGCCCAAGTACAAAGTCCCTCCTTAGTTAATGAGTAATACTGAATAATGTTGCCTCAATAGATAGTTATATTGCTGATAGCTTGAGGGATTTATAAACAAAAGTCTCATATAACTCTGTTTTAAGTGTAATTATTTTATGAAATTGACTTATTTGACAAACCTTGCTTGCAGTGGTTGTCTATGCAACAGACAGAGTGTTACAAACCCAGCTGAACAAATAAATTAAATGATAATGACATTTGCCTAACCTGTAAACAGAGCAGCATGGCAAACAGTGCAACACTAGTCTTTCATGCTCATTTGAGGAATGCTATGCTTCTCAAAGAGACGGTGAAGGAGCTGCTTGTCACCGAGCAGACAGATATGGGGCAGCTCTGAGATGTCACTCAGCAGCATTGAAATGCAGCTGTTTGTTCAAAGGAAATTCTTGACGATAGGTTTACTCACAAGGTACGCCTTCAGCTCTTTGTAGTTGGTGATGATGCCATTGTGGATGACGACAAACTCTAAAAAAAGAAAAAAAATCTGTGAGAGTGAACAGAGGGGCTAAAGGTCAAAAACTATTACAGTACATTATTGACACGCATATGAACATGGCACACCAACGACAAAGAGATGGGTTTGAACAGACGGTATATTATATTAAGGTATGGAGTATCTTGACTGCTTATTTCAATGATCTGCTGAGATGTATAGGCTGGATGACAATAAAGTAATTAAAAACATAAACTTCAAAGAGTCACAGTAAAAAAGGTCAGTTGATCTTGATTTTTCCTTTTTGTCCTGATTATTGAAGGATTCTACGGTGTTTCACTGACATCCTAAAACTGCCATTCATGTTGATATTTCTACAGTATGTTTTGCATAGATTTGCAGTTGGTTAAGCATGGGTGTTCAACACTGAACTGGGTATGTGAGCATGAATGAGCATTACCGTTTTCCTTGTCGGAGCGATGAGGGTGGCTGTTGACAGGGCTGGGCTCTCCGTGTGTGGCCCAGCGAGTGTGAGCGATGCCAAAGTGGGTGTTCAGCTCCTCATCCAGGTCCAGTGAGTCTTTCTCTGAACGAGCAAAAAAAATAAAAAAAACACCAATCACTTTCCTGACATGAACTTGAACAGACTTGACCTTTAAAAACAGTCAAATTCAAACATTAGAAACCATGTTTTATGCAGAACACATGACCCTGCATGAACCCACTGTAAAGCTCTTCATCCAGAGCCTTGACCTTCCCCTTCGTCTTGAATATGCAGGTGGTGTTATTGTTGTTATCAGTGGCCGTCTTCTTCGGACCATCCACAGCGATGCCTGCAATAAGACAGGAGGAGAATGAAATAGATACTTTTGGGGAAAGAAAGCGCACAGATTCAAAGCCTTCTATATAATAGTGACGAGAGGTCAAATGTAACTTCATCCTGAAAAAATGCAAATAGATAGGTTATGAGAAGTGACCCAGGATTTAATACGTCACTGTATTATTTATTGGTGTTTGTTTGTGTGTTTGTGCGTGCACATCTAGGACGTAGTGTTGAACAGCCAATAGTGTTTGCATGTGTTTGAACAATATTAAATGTCCAAATAGCAAGACGTTCTGAGATAGAAGTCAAACTAGCTTGGTAGCTATACATATATATTTACATTATTATTTATTTTAATGATTTAAATTGCCCCACTCTGTCGAGAGTCCGTGCGTGAAGTATAATTAATTTGCCATTGTTCACGTATCATGAACAAAGTCAGTTAGGGGTTTTGCCTAATTTCATTATCCTACTCCTGTTGATGTGAATGTCTTCTGCTCCGTGTGAGTTGGTTCTTCAGGAGCCGATGCTGCCTAAACACACTTCATGCTCGGCCTGTGTTGTTGTCACATTGAATGAACTCGTGCAGTGCAGTTCTACACACCAAAACGTCAGCTTGTTCTATTATCCAACTTTAATATTATATTATATATATATCATTATTAATTAATATCATAATGAAAATGTAGTAAAGGAAGTCGAGAGCCAGAAACCAAAACAGCTCGCCTTCAAAGTAAAAGTTGCACCTTTTCTAACACGTCGGCTCCAGCTATCAATTTTAGGAGTGCTAAATCAAATAAAGAAACAAATAGCCTAAATAATGAACATTCGTCATTTTATAACGTGAAAAATTTAAAATTAGTTATACTTCATGTACTCAATTGTAGGTAACAGGTTTTGGCTGTTATACCAGTTTTGCTTAATTTCAGTTCACCAAGGTAACATGACTCATGTGTCAGTGTAATATCGCAGTTATTCAACTCCAAATCATCTACATTTCTGACAGATTGTGTTTCCTATAGCTTTGATTGCTGATTTTTTTAAAGACGTGACACAAGTGCTGCCAAGAAGTACTGTAAGCTTTTGTGCATGGTGTGTGCGTGTGTGTGTGTGTGTGTGTGTGTGTGTGGAAAAGCTGTGAGGCCGAGTGTCTTACCTGCTGAATCGTACCCTCTGTACTCCAGTCTCAGCAGTCCCTTCACCAGCGTCTCATATATCTCTCTTCTAGTGCGAGTCACTCGGTAATTCAGGTAGGCAAAGATCCCTTTTAGAAAAGGAGAGAGAGAAACAGAACTGAGTTCACATGCAGAGTGCCCAGTTGCATCTTTTGATCCAAGTATATAAGGATACATGTACAATGTTGGCAATAGATGACATCAATGTCCACCTTTTTGAGACGATTGATGAGAACCACAGTTGATCAACGAGGTCAACTCATAGCTTCTGTATTATTATTATATTAATATTAAAGTCGACATATACTCGTTACTTTACACGGATAGATATATTTGGGAAGGACACGGACGCACAAGAGGCTGAGTGTGGGAGCAGAAATGGCATCTCCCTTTTTTTGTACGTGCGTGTGCGCGTGTAGGAATGCTCCGGGAAGCTCTCCTCCCGCAAGCACACAGCTGACCATTGACGGACGCACACATTGCACTCAGTGTTGGAGCAGCCAGGTAGGCAGGCTGCAGCACCCTCACAGTCTTGGCCTCTTCCTGGCTGACACCAGGAGAGTACGAAGTGCCGTAAAGATTGACTTTCGGCTGTGCACGTCCGCGTTCAGTCGAGTGTGGCACGCGAGGCTCCGAGTGCGTCAACTTAAGTGTGGACGTGTCTCGCTCCATAAACAGCAGATATAATGGTTGATGTTAAAGTAACTGGTAGGACTTGCCTGTCAACATTCATGAGTGGAAATACTGACACGTCGCAGCTGCACGTAAAGCGTCTCAGAAATCCACACGGAGTCAGAAAACAGAGCCGTCTTTCCGACTGTTTACGTTCAGCATTCATATTTTCACCATGACTATAACAGAATCGAGATAACTTCACGAGACCAATTGTGTGCTAACTTATATTCCTCGTTTCAGCGCATCACACGTAACTAATCGGCGTCAGAGCAATTTTCGTGAGTAAATACATTTAAATTCCCTCCAACAAGTTTCTAAACCCAACTACTCGATATAAATCAAACTTACCACACATGACTCAAGCTTTTTCTTCGCTGCTGGACACCTTTTCTGAGAGACAGCGACTTGTAGTTTCCCTGTTGGAGTGATGCTTCTGCCTTGTTAAATCCAGAGCGACTGCACACGCCCACTAGTGTTTCCTGGAGAGGCAGTGGCCCCGCCCCCTCTTCTCTGTCAACATCGTCATCACTACTTCACCTGTCACAGATTGACAGCCGCCTATAAACTCTATTAATTGTGGACCTGCCTGTTAACGTCAGCAGTATTCAAGAAGGAGTTTGTCCTCTTTCACTGAGCAGATGGTTAATGTCTTACATCACGTTTATTGTATCATTTAAATAATTTAGTTGTTATCGTCAATGGCGATGCAGGTGTGGTTTTCACCTTGTGAGTCTGCGCGCCGGTCATCGTGGCAACATGTTAAGGTGACTCCTGTAGCAGGGACTGGGTGACTTTGCCAGATAAATGTATGTCTGTCTGTGGACAGATTGTGTCAATGTAGTACCCACCACCTTGCAAAGTGCAGCCATAAAACGGTGTAGTTGAGACCTGAAATCGAAAATGGGCATGGCATAAGGAATGGCCCTGCCCCCCCCACCCACACACCCACACACCCGCACACCCGCACACCCGCACACCCGCACACACGCACACCCGCACACACGCACACACACACACACACACACACACACACACACACACAGGGTTAGGGTTAGGGCATCTCTGCTGATCC
Organism: Cottus gobio; assembly: GCA_023566465.1. NCBI lineage: Eukaryota > Metazoa > Chordata > Actinopteri > Perciformes > Cottidae > Cottus > Cottus gobio. Next base: position 17,561,051 of record CM042216.1, read on the forward strand.
CATCGCAAGATGCATGTCTAGTTTCTTTCTTCAAGCCAGAACCAGTACATTCCGATGTTATTTTACGCCCAGATATATCTTTGATTTCACTGAACCTTTTGCCAGCAGACTTTTTGGTTCGTCTGCCTTCCTGTTTCTTATCAAAGAATTCCCCTTCAGTTTGAAGAAGTATCTATTAATTTATTAACTCTGTTGAAGATCCGATGCTCTGTACATTCAAACATACCATATTTTAATAATAAATGGAGGCTACTATGTCTGTAGCAATTGTATACGTTATGAAACGTGTTGTCCTATAATTAAGGAACCTGCCGAATCAGAAGCCAGATTACTCAGCATGGTATAGGTGTGTTCATGACGTGATTTCTGTGTTAAAACACAATTAACAAATGCTTCACATATTTCTACTCCTCGCCTAATGCCAACTCAGAGCAATCAGCACTGCCATAAACTCATCAATTGTAGACATAATAGGTACTTTTTAATTATGTTCCTTTTAAAAGACGTTCAACTCGTATGCTCCTATCCTGCATAGTTACACGTTGCTTCTTTATTATCTCTGAATGTATCCTGGACTCTGGAACATTCGTAAATTTCCTGGCCTGCTTAGTTAGATTGAGACACATTTTATGTTCACGTTGATTATTTTGTTAATCAACATGAACATTGTCCATCCTCTCAATAAATGAATAACAGGAGTCCCAACCATATACACAGGTGAAAACAGTAATGACGGCCCGTGGAAATGCCAGGTCAGATTTAAAATACATAAAGAGAGTCGACAATACCACTAATTTGACAAAAGACTGAATAATGTTGATTTATTTATCCTTTATTCAGATACTTCACTCATAAAATTGCTTCAGCACTTCAGTTGTATTACCAGGTCACTGAACCACAAGTCCAATCGAAACAGCTTTCCATTAATGGAGACCTGAAATTACTGTAACTTATGAAACGTATCACTCAGGTTACTCTTATACTGCTTCTAGTTTCCCCTGTGCGAAGGTCGGGCTCCAGCTCACATAGCCAGGCCCCATTTCAAACATAAATGAATGATCGAAAGTTATTGACTTGGACAGGTTTTATGGATTAATTGCATGTGCGTAACATATGCATTTGCATGAAACAGATGCTGAGGAAGATATAAAGACAAGCGTAAGTGTAATCCTCTACTCAAACTACATTCACGCTTTAGTTGCCATTTTGAAAAACATATGAGAGATATCAGTGAGTCAGATACAGAGACACTGCTTATCTCAGTCTGAGTGAATGGAAGGAGATAGTCAGCGAGAGAGTGTGTGAGACAGTGTGTATGCAACCATCACAAAACAAGATCAGAGACATATGAAATGGATGCATGAGTGTGTCTCTCTGGCCACATCTCGGCTTGAGGAATGTGTGCGCTGCCAAGTCACACGCCTCACCTCGCCTTGCCAGACTAAATCCAACTGTATGTGGATGAGAACAGCGACGGACCATTTTACAAACGACCTGTTGTGTGTATGAAAGAGTAAAAATTCACATATGTTTTTGGACTGTATTCCCAAAGCTTCGTAAAATACTAAATTCCAATACTACTGTGTGTTTGTACACTGTGGATATATTTCTCTATACGCAAATTTAAACGTTTTCCTGATCTCATTGTGAAGATGTTTGGCACAGTCCTACACATGTAATTATCTATCTTTGTACTATGACACGTATTAAGGTGTACTGAAGTGGTGCGTGAGTGAGAACCAGTAACAGAAACCAAAGAACTTTCCTCTCCCAGTTTAAGGGATTAATAAGATGACTATAAAGGCATGTGCTCTGACAATCTAATCAGATCCACCCAAAAGATCAAAGGTTTCTTAAGTAGTATGAAGATATAAAATGATGGGTAAGCCGGTTTTGACACAGATAATCAAGCAATTTCAGGGAGTTTGACTATTTTAAATCGTCTTCACTTTGAGCCTTAAACCTTTGACTTCGGCCATCCAGTTTATCATGACTGTTGTTCTTATTCTATAGTATTGCTACGTGGAGTATCTCCCCTTTGTTGGATAGCAGGGAAACAGATACAGTGCCTTGTGAAAGTATTCGGCCCCCTTGCCCCTTTGCGACCTTTTGCCACATTTCAGGCTTCAAACATAAAGATATAAAACTCTATTTTTTTGTGAAGAATCAACAACAAGTGATACACAATCATGAAATGGAACGACATTTATTGGATATTTCAAACTTTTTTAACAAATCAAAAACTGGAAAATTGGGCGTGCAAAATTATTCAGCCCCCTTAAGTTAATACTTTGTAGCGCCACCTTTAGCTGCGATTACAGCTGTAAGTCGCTTGGGGTATGTCTCTATCAGTTTTGCACATCGAGAGACTGAAATTTTTGCCCATTCCTCCTTGCAAAACAGCTCGAGCTCAGTGAGGTTGGATGGAGAGCATTTGTGAACAGCAGTTTTCAGTTCTTTCCACAGATTCTCGATTGGATTCAGGTCTGGACTTTGACTTGGCCATTCTAACACCTGGATATGTTTATTTTTGAACCATTCCATTGTAGATTTTGCTTTATGCTTTGGATCATTGTCTTGTTGGAAGACAAATCTCCGTCCCAGTCTCAGGTCTTTTGCAGACTCCATCAGGTTTTCTTCCAGAATGGTCCTGTATTTGGCTCCATCCATCTTCCCATCAATTTTAACCATCTTCCCTGTCCCTGCTGAAGAAAAGCAGGCCCAAACCATGATGCTGCCACCACCATGTTTGACAGTGGGGATGGTGTGTTCAGGGTGATGAGCTGTGTTGCTTTTACGCCAAACATAACGTTTTGCATTGTTGCCAAAAAGTTCAATTTTGGTTTCATCTGACCAGAGCACCTTCTTCCACATGTTTGGTGTGTCTCCCAGGTGGCTTGTGGCAAACTTTAAATGACACTTTTTATGGATATCTTTAAGAAATGGCTTTCTTCTTGCCACTCTTCCATAAAGGCCAGATTTGTGCAGTATACGACTGATTGTTGTCCTATGGACAGAGTCTCCCACCTCAGCTGTAGATCTCTGCAGTTCATCCAGAGTGATCATGGGCCTCTTGGCTGCATCTCTGATCAGTCTTCTCCTTGTATGAGCTGAAAGTTTAGAGGGACGGCCAGGTCTTGGTAGATTTGCAGTGGTCTGATACTCCTTCCATTTCAATATTATCGCTTGCACAGTGCTCCTTGGGATGTTTAAAGCTTGGGAAATCTTTTTGTATCCAAATCCGGCTTTAAACTTCTTCACAACAGTATCTCGGACCTGCCTGGTGTGTTCCTTGTTCTTCATGATGCTCTCTGCGCTTTAAACGGACCTCTGAGACTATCACAGTGCTGGTGCATTTATACGGAGACTTGATTACACACAGGTGGATTGTATTTATCATCATTAGTCATTTAGGTCAACATTGGATCATTCAGAGATCCTCACTGAACTTCTGGAGAGAGTTTGCTGCACTGAAAGTAAAGGGGCTGAATAATTTTGCACGCCCAATTTTCCAGTTTTTGATTTGTTAAAAAAGTTTGAAATATCCAATAAATGTCGTTCCACTTCATGATTGTGTCCCACTTGTTGTTGATTCTTCACAAAAAAATAGAGTTTTATATCTTTATGTTTGAAGCCTGAAATGTGGCAAAAGGTCGCAAAGTTCAAGGGGGCCGAATACTTTCACAAGGCACTGTACATCCAGATAAACCTGTGTGGCTTTGTGAGTGTGGGCGGGTGAGAACCCACAATTAACAGCATTTACAGCCTGACAGTTTCTGAAACATCACATTAAAACAATCAAGATCTATTTATTTTCCATATTCACTGAACAAAAGAATAATAAACTAGAGCCCATCTTGCGATTTGATCACACCAGCAGAGTTGGCAAATCAGGCCAGGGGGCGTACAGTGGTCCCCATTTCGTTCTTCCCTCTGGTGCCCTTGCTCGTACGACATCTTTCTTCGAACTCGACCTTCCAAGTTTCCTTCCTGCATCTTGCTGGGCTGTGACGCTGTCGTGGCGAAAGACTCACAAGGTAAAATGTTGGCCACAGTTGTTGCATAATTACAGGGAGGGATGTTTAAACTGTGAGCCACAATTAGAGTTTATGTAAACATTATTAAATACATACTAATAACTTAATGATTCTTAAATAAATGGGTCAATAGGCAAGTCATAGTTTGGATTCAAAGAATTTGGATTGTAAATGAATTGCTTAATAGCAGAGCAATTAATCATCTTACACACACACACACACACACACACACACACACACACACACACACACACACACACTTCTTGTTCAGCATTAGACACCAGTGAGTGCATCAACCGGATGTGGGTCTAGTGAGCTCCAACGGACTGTTAAGACCTTGTTCTCGGGGATCTCCCCTCCCACATCTGCTTCCTGTTAGGGCCTGGGGGCCAGTACAGGAGGGCCCAACATTACACTCTGCTTCTCAGTGGGGGATGGCAGGAGAAGGCCTGATGACACACAGCAGGACGGCACAGGCTGGAGGCTGGCTTATGCCAAACTAGTAACATTGTAGTTCAATAAGAATATATAAAATCACAAACAAAGCAAACGAGGTGAAGAAGAAGAACGACAAGCTCAAACTGATATACAAAAACAATGTTGTCTGAAATGGATGGCCTTAAAAAAGAGTATGCTGGCTTTTCCACATCAATTGTTCAGTTCATTTTCTGTAGTTTTTCATTGACATCATTTCATTTCTTTTTTCGCAGGCAGTTAACAAACCTCAGATAAGAGAACCAAGACAAGAGCTACAGGAAATCACATATTATTTTTAAGCAAAACATATGATCTGTACAATTTGTCGACATATTTGAGACTTTGCATGTCTCACACTAGTATTTACTCCTGCTCAGACTCTTGCTTCCCCCACATACATTCCTTAAAATTACATTGACTTTAAAATCCTGCTGCTGGTTTATAAAGCCCTGAATGGTTTAGGGCCTAAATACATTAGTGATCTGCTGCTGCCTTATGAACCATCCCGACCCCTCAGGTCGTCTGGGACGGGTCTACTTTCTGTTCCAAGAGTCAGAACTAAACATGGAGAGGCAGCGTTCAGCTTTTCTGCTCCACATCTGGAACAAGGTCCCTGAGAGCTGCAGGTCTGCAGAGACCCTCAGCCTCTTTAAATCCAGACTGAAGACCTTTCTGTTTGCTGTTGCCTTTTATTAAACCAGATTCTACATTTCACTACTGCATTTTATATCTTAAACTGCACTGCAACTTTTATTCAATTCTGTATCTATCTATTTCTGCTTTTTGCCTTCTAACTGTTTTTTATTGTTTTAATGATTGTTCTTAATTGTTTTTAAATCTTTTATTTTGGATTGTGTAATTGTTTTTAATTGTTTTTAAATCTTTTATTCTGCATTGTGTTTTTATGCTTTTAATGGCTGTATGTGAAGCACTTTGAATCACCTTGTGTTGAAATGTGCTATACAAATAAACTTGCCTTGCCTTGCCTTGCCTTGCCTTGCCTTGCCTTGCCTTACACACTAGCTGTACTCATTTTCTGCATGACGTACAGCAGCTTGCTATTGCGTAACATCAGCACACTGATTTGATTTGTGTGTTATCCACATCAGTGTTAATAACACTATAACTCTATCCCCAGCGAGTGGGCATGAGTGATGTTTGACACTTTCACAGGAGACAGGGCCTGAGGACAGCCATCAGCTGCCCAACGCCAGCCTCCTCTCAGCTTGGTGGGTTCACCTCCGGGCCAGCTCACTGTGAATCAGCCCCAGATGTGGTTCTGGAGTCAGATGGGGTAACATATGAAAGAGAACCCGCCCATCAGCAGACGTCAGAAAGGACCCCCTTCAAATCCCAAGTTTTGTCACCATGGTGTTCTTGTTATGGCGAGAATAACTAGATCACATTACTCACTGCTGTGGTCGGGGACGCTTACACAAACAAGTTGCGTTAATGACTTGTTTATAAGTGAATAAGTTGGAAGCATGTGAAATGTAATTCCAGAAGTAAGGTATTTTATCGTTCTGTTATCACAGCAGCTTTCTTAGTTGAAACTTTGGACATCTACCTTGACTCATATCACAAACTACTGATATAGAAAACAGCCTTTAAAGAAGTGTATTACCACTTGAGGACTTAAAGGTCAGATATCAGAAGACCCAAATATGTTTCTTACCAAATTCCTGTAATTGAATGGAGCTGGTGGGAGGTTTCCCCACATATTCCTGGAGTCACCCTGACAAAAAGTGCTCCTATAACTCCTACATGTATTAAATGAAAGTACTTCATAGTCCTCATCAAAACTGACCTTTATACAGAGTACATTTAGAAATACGTTTTCAAAAACATAGTATCACTAACACACAGACACCTTGATCACTGCAGCAGCGGGATCTTAATTTAAAAGCAGGGTTTCTCTTCAGAAACGGGCACTGACATTGTTTCTATGGTAGCTTGGCCAGACTGGCAAGTTTAAGTTGTGTCATATGGGCGGAGCCCTTAGGGTGTAACTAATTGTTTTGAGGTTGTTATGTAGAACATTTATCCAGACCAGTTTTTGAAATACAGATGAGTAGTGAATGTGTGACGTCAGATGGCAGATGAGACCCTGGTGTTTGTTTTGGTCTGTGGTCACTCTGGAGGGGTGGGGTCTTGCTGTTGCACATCTGGGAGTGAGCTCAATGATTTGTGTGCGATCGGAGCAGAGGTGGGGGCAGGGAGTCCAGTGAAAGGGGCGGAGGGGGGATGGGTCCTGCAACCACGTCATGTCGGACCAAGAGAGAGAGCCATCTGTATTATGTCATGAATACTGGGGCACTCCACCCTTTGCTCTCTATTTCTCAGTTTCTCTCACTTCCAGACTCTGCCGCCCACAGTTTCTCTTGCCTTTGCTTTACTGCTGTGTGAGTTGTACGTGTCTCACGACTAAACAGGCCTATCTCTGTCTGTGTTCGTACTTAAACCAAACTTTTACACCAAATATTCGTTACTACACTATCGTACCTTTATTTTCTGCCTGCCTTTCATTTTGTGTCCATCCATCCAGCTTTGGAGTGAAAGCTCTTTGTCTGCACTCGCCTGTCTCATTTGATGTTCACCTTTGCTCCTGTTGCTCCACCTGAAAACCAGACGTGGACGCTCAACAGCCTGTAATTAAGTAAAGGAGGGTTCCCTTTAGTTCAAGTCAACGTTTAAAGTCGAGGAGAAAGAAAGTGATGCAGTGGCTCAAGTTGAGGCCTTGCTTCTGTTTGAACTACGGCAATTAAAATGAAGGGAGATCGTCATTGATACATGCTTTTGTAGATGACTCAGCGTGCAATATAAATATCCTGTACAGTATGTGCATCCTGGTGTGTCGCTGTAAGGCGTATAACAAGGGCAACAGACACACCATGTAATAAGTCTGCTATTACACACACACACACACACACACAACAATAACTGCTTAGAGCTTTAACAAGGCTATAAACCTTTTCGGTTCATGGCTGAGCCAACAAGGAGAGTGCTCTCTGCTGTTTCTCGCTGCTGGCTCATTGTCGGATTGCCTGGATGTTAGCTTTGATGTAGAGAGGAGAGATTGGGTAGTTAATAATGTTCAGTATCGCTGACAATATCCTGAAATTGTTGTTCCAATAAAAAACAATCTCCCTTCCAGCGGTAGAACAAGACTAATTAAATCAGTGTGTACACAGCAGAGGATCTGCCGAACAGAGAGGCCGACATTCTCCTGATTCTTCTCACCTCCTTCATGTCTCTGTGGAAAATGTAATTTCCTCATTATCCATCATGCTTTTAATTTGGGTATACAATTATATATCATGGCTATTTAATATATCTGATTTCAGCATCAACACCCCATTTCTTGATTTTAATCTGGGTAATATAACAGATAATGAAACATACAAATCAAACTAATGACGATACAACTTAGAGTTTATTGCACCACCTTCTGGCCAAAGACTGTAGGGTTAGGGTCACCAACAGGGCTTAAATCTCTCTATATATGTTGATATCATAGCAATGGAAATGAAGGTTAGTGACATTTAATTTAAAAAAACGTTAAACTGGCCTTATATTGCTACTTTGATGCATGGTATAGAATTAAAAAATATAAAGAAGGCCAATTTGAAATTCTGACATTCAAATAAGAGAATGGTAGCTCGGTCTAATTATTAGGCTGTACTTTTACAATCTGCTGAAGTTTGATTTACAAAAACACAAAAAGGGAGATCCTGTGCGACTCTCAGAACATTTAATTGGTCGGTCAAAAACACACTTCTTCGTAGACACAACTTATACTTAACATGATATGTCTTTCAATATAATAAAGGAGTGGGATGCTTGCCAGGCAATTTATATTTCCATGTTTGCATGAAGAAAAGAACCAGAGAATAATTTTGCTTGTTATTATCAGATTTATTTACAGATAGGTGGGAGACCGTCTCCCTTGTGCATTTACTTCATTTCATCAACTTTTTCAAAACAGCAGGGATTTTTAAATTGCGACACAGGAAATGCAAAACATAAAATTAGCACTTTAATGCTTTGTATTTTCATAGCATTTTGAAAAAAAAAAAAATAACCCAATACACTACTATTTAGAATTAGCAGTGTTGATTTAATATAGAACAATATGAAAATGCTGAAAAGTTGAAAAGATTACAAAAAATAAAATTAAAATAAAACATCACTTCAGGTCATCAGTCATACTCTCAAGGTAAAATAAAATGCTCTTCCATACAATAATAATTAAAAAAAGCTGAACTTTTATGGCAACAACGTCAAAAGCAAACATGCTGCAAGTTTAGGCACATATCAGTAATCCCAGACTATAATCAGCATGCTAACAGAGGAAAGGACTACACAACTACAAATCTGTGTGCTTATTAAAAATAAAAGAAATGAGGCAACTGAGCATTATTAATTGAAATAACTGGTCAGTTTTATGAGAGGCAATGCTTAAGTGATTAGCTTGAGCAAAGGACTGACAAAATATTTCAATAACTTCCATCTCATGCCAATATTGACAATGGAACAAGGACAGCATGGCAATGCATGTCAATGCCCCCATTTAGTGACAGAACAACAATAATACTACCTTTAAGGATGACAAGTGAAGTTACTTCATGTGATGTTTTGTTTGGAGCAATGAGCTGGAGGAAATAGGAGGGGAATGGTGTGGACTAATAGAAGATGGCAATCCATCAGAGTAGGTTGGTTGGGAGGAGTAACAGTGCGGAGTTGTCTCTGGGGCTGATGTGCTAATACTACAAAGTGGTCTTCTTTCCTCTCACCCTCCTCTCAGAGGGGACAATGGACGACACGAAAGCAACTGAGCAAACAGTCTGAGAAAAAAAAAAAAAAACTATTAAAGATATGGTCAATACCATATTTTTAATCGATTTTTAAAGATGTTACTACACAGCTGGTCTGTCTTCAGAAGCCCGAGGGTGTTAAAACATTCATGTCCCGAGGTTTAAGTTTGTGTGGCCGTGTGGGTGCCTGCTTGGCCTCAATACCCGAGATGTCAATCTTGGGGGGCATGAAATTGGCAGGGTCGTCCACCTTGAAGTTGACCTGGGTGTTGGTGCCATCCATGGTAGAGGACTTCTGCATGCCGAAATAGGACTGCAGTGAGAAGCCTGAAGGAGAGACGAGAAAGTGATAAATGTTGATTAATTACCTAAATCTAGCAGTTATAAAGAGAGAGCAGATTTAGTGTCATGATTTTAAAGAGTAACTTTACTCCCCCCCTTAAAATACTGTTCTTTCGGATTTTTTTTTTTGTGGTCTCAATGGGAAACACTAGTATTCTCGCCCCACGGTTATTTGGCTCTGCCAGCAGGTTACATACATGTCTTTCCAAAATGTCATCACTCCATCATTAACATTCCGCAAAGGTCATACTTAAGTCCAAGTGGAAGTTTGTGCTAAATTTGTAGAAATTCCCTCAAAGCGTTCTTAAGATATCACGTTGACAAGAATGAGCCAGGTGTGAGGTCACATAGACCGTTTACCACGAAATATGAATAAGTTCATCCGTGAAACCAAGTGGACATTAGTGCCAAATTTGAAGACATTCCCTCCAGGTGTTCCTGAGAAATCATGTTCACAAGAATGGGATGGATAAGTACATACAGAAAACATAATTACTCCGGCCACAGCTGTCCCCGGCATGGAAGCATAAAAAGCAAACCACTAATCCACATCTAGGTGAGACAGAAGTGAGACCCCAGAAAACATTAATGACTGAGATTTAGTTTGTTCAATATTAGTCTCTGTATTATATAAGTGATAAGAAGGTCCCATCTTGTGTCTTTTGGGTGGTGGGCCAACACATTTGAGTTGCAGAAGTTAAGGAACATTGCCCCAACCTAACATTGGTAAATCAATGCTGATTTCAAGAGCTGTTCAATTATATGCAGGGTTCATCTGAGGCAGTGGAACCAGCATAATTGTATTCAAACAAAAAACTAAAACACAAGTGTCTTGCCACAGTTTGTCATGGTCCAGGATTCTTTACCTGCTATGAGAGCCTACATCTATTATGCCTTTATACTGTAATACCAACAATATCCAAATTTAGTTATGGAATACATTTCTCACCTGTGCTGGTTTCACAGCCTGGGTCAGTGGGGGACTTCTGTACCACTGATCGAGTTCCAAAGAAGTTCCACCTTTCTCCTCCTCCTCCTCCCTCATTTCCTCCCATGTCTGTGCTGGGGTTGGGACAATTAAGCTCTGGGGCAGCAAGAAAATGCGCAGGGCTCAGCTGGAACCAGTTCCTGTTTTGCAAGCCATGGGCAAAAAAGTAAAACATGAGAAGGTTATGCCATATGAGCCAGGTTGAGAAATTAAGCATGTTAGGATTAGAATTCATTTCCATCCATTTTGATACGATTTTGGATCAGTGTTTAGATTAAACACCCATATGAGCTAAACATTACAGCGGCCAGATGCCTACCTGCGACTAACAGCCGGTGATGTGTGGGGAGTAACACTGGGGGTGACGGAAGGGGTGACAGAAGGGGTGACACTTGGGGTGGATTGTGTTGATGTTGTACACCTGTCCTCCTTGAAGTCCCCGCTTGGCATTCTCAACTTCTGCAAAAACAGAAATAAAAAAAAACAATGAAACACAGAAATAATTGAAGAAATTCCCCATTACTGATCTATAATCACCCTGTACATTAGAAAGTGATTATTTAAAGATTATTTATAACCGTGGTTGGATAGTTTTTCCTTTCATTTACACTTTTTCCTTATGTCCATATTAGATTAACAGCCCATGTTTGTGTACGTGTCAGAGACAGAGCATTGGTCTGGTTTAAGAGCAAACACTCCCAGAATACACAAGGAAAAAGGTCAGCAGTGTTTTTCTGAACCTGCTGACCACAAATTATTTTTATAAAGTGCGTCACAGAGCCTCTGATCATATCACCTGCTGTGACCATGCAGAGAGAGAGAACCACCAGTCCACGTGGATATCACCTGTACCTCTTCTTCTACTCAAACAATAAATGTGCAAAAGCTAGTCTTACATCTTTAAAACTCCTATCAACTAAATGTATGTTCAAACATTCTTGACATTAAGATGTATTTCAGGAATGATCTCTGGAAGAATATTGTCAGTTTGTTTCTATTCAGTGTTGGCATATTCCCATCCATATGTGGCCCTATCTGCTCAGGGCATTGGAGGTTTATTTACTTACAAATACGATTACATTATATTCTATCAACACTTAACTAATGATACCACGTGAGGTGGGGTAAGTGTAGACTATGTTATTACTTGGCTAGCAAATGTGATGGCAAGCTAGATAGATAGGGACATGACGGTTTCATACATAGTGCGACAAAAAAAACAACCAACGTTACAGCCTTGGGAGCGGTCTCTGGTGACTGTTACTCTCTTTAGCTTCGATTCTCTTTGCTCATAACTTAGCCTGAGCTAACGCTAGCTAGTTACGAGCCATACAACATCTCGTTTAGGTAATGTCAGCGTCGGAGATGTACTGTTACAAAGGACTTCGCGTTAGCTTTATCTGGTGTTAGTTTGTGTACACGAGCTAGCTTTGCTAGCCAACGTTAGTCTACAACGATGCTTTGCTAACGGCCTGCTTTCTGGTCGGGTTGTACAAACAGCTACAGCGAAACACAATTACTTAACATACCTTTTTATGATACGATTTCTTTGACGTTCCAGTCCGTCAAATCCCTTCATTTTGTCCATAATTAGCTTATTTTAACACGTTATTCCTCTCGAAAGCAGAAACGATAGCGCCTGAACACACAACAGTGGGCCTCTAAAATGTCTTTTTCGTTACGAGCTCGGTGATTGGTCCGTTTGACAAAATAAGGGGGCTCGAACCAATTATGGGCGTTGCCTGGCAACATTACTGCCGCAAACTCCAGTCTATGGAACAACACAAAGCTGATTACGTAATGTGTTGTTTACCCTGCAATCACAAACACAAGACACTGCTTAACAATATTCTAGCATCATACAATTGACTGGAATGACATAATTATTAAAAGGTGTGTGTTCTTCTGAGTTCAACTTGGGTAGTGGGCCAGGGAAAATGTATAAATACAGACTAAAGAGAAAAAACAACCTTTGTGCATCTATACAGTGCATGAGGTTCTCCTCGCTCAGCTTTGTCCCTTTTAAAAACGGTCTTTGCACCATTTAAAAGATATAGCCTTAATCCTTGGAACTGGTTAATATTTAACAGACAATTTTGGTTTTCTATTTGTTTTCTATTTGTTTATAGATGACACAGACAATGTTTCCAATCCAAATTTCTCCAAACCATTGATATCTAAAAAACCCAGTCTTGCCAAAAGTTCTCTGGTGGTCAAAACAAAATTAATAGAAGTGAAAAAAACATCCACCTAACACAGCTTACTCCAGGTATGTTATCAGTCAGGTTGATCAGGTATGGGTCAATATCACTAAAAAGTGCCTTCGGTGTCCTCATCAGAATCCCTCAGTCATCATGAAAATGTAGCAGAATAATGAAACTCAGAGGTATTATTATAAATGTCCAAACATTTACACACATCAATACAAGGATAAGTCTCTTGAAATGTGTTTCCTTCATTTTATACTGTTTTGTTTCATTGACATACATATCCAATGGAAGTCAGGCATTACAACTTTCATTTTGGCCCAGTGTGTTGGAGAGTTTCTTTTCACTTTTATTCAGGTTGTGCTGCCCTCAATTATCCATTATTATGAGCCGGCCCTGCTCCCTGCCATGGTGGCCCTGCTGATGCCCCTCATCATACCTCCTTCTGCTGACATGGATCGTGGTTATCTGCCTACTACTCATTACATGAATAATTTCTGTCATATTCATTGAATGTTCTGTAACTCTATTACGTTGATCTGTACACATGACATCTATTGCTTCTGTCCATCCGGGAAAAGGGTTTTTACAATTTTTTGGGGGAGTTTTTCTTGATCCGATGTGAGGTCCCGGGACAGGGATGTTGTTTGTGTACAGATTGTAAAGCCCTCAGAGGCAAATATGTATTTGTGATTTTGGGCTTTATAAAATAAACTGAATTGAATTGAATTGTTATTTGGGGACAGAGAGTAACTATTTACTGCTCCTTGGTACATCAAGGCTTCTACATTTGTTTATACTCACTGGCACTGTCCCGTCACCCAGTCGGTGAAAGCGAGTCTCCTCAGCAGCGAGCCCCTTGTGGGGACAATACCCGGCATCAGTGAGCCCTGCCTGGTGCTCGAACTTCTGGAGGCTGTCATGGGTCTGCTCTGAGTGAGGATGGGCACACAGTCAACAGTGGAGACAAAATCCATCAGTGTTTTCATATGCTGCACTCTGTTCTAGTTATGAAGATTGTTTATCCATATTTGGCAGCCAAGGCGGCAGCCATTTGGCCAATAGGTGCCCTATACATAATGCTGTGACATGTAGCAATGCAAGTTAGTGTATTTGTGTCTTAACACACACAGGTAGTGCCGAGATATTTATCAAAATGAAAATAAAAGTTTGGCATTTCAGTTCAGTTGTTTTTGTTGACTTACTGATCATTAGTGTGCTCATTAGAGAGGTGGCCTTGGCCTTCACAACGGGCGCCGGGGACACGACTGGCGATGGTGCCTCAAAAGTCAGCAACTTCCCATCAACCTCGCCTGCCTGATCGCACACGTTTATACAATTACAAACCAGTTACAAAACAATTCGAGCCAAACATATGTGTCCGGGCATGCACTAAACCTCCAGGAAGCTTCACACAAGCGCATACAAACACCGTAAGCATTTCAAAAACATTGGGTTCAGATAGTCAGAACTAACCTCTGTAGTCTTCCTGAACTTGTGCTGTGGGATGATGGGTTTTTTCCATAAGCTGGTGATGGACAGGTCTGGAGGTGGTGAATGCATGACGGCATCCATTAGCTCATCATAGCTGACATTGCGCCGATTCAATCCAATGGGAGATGAAAAGGCGCCAAAGAGACCGGATGACATGCCAGACTCAAGTGCTAAAGGATGCAAAGATAAGAAACTATTTCTGACATTGTCGTAAAACTAGCAATCATTTGACATATTTTTTTTAAATATTTTTCTTCCTGCATTACCTGGAATGTCTCCTCCCGGTTGTGAGGCCATTTTGGCACCGGATCAGAAGGGTTGACCACAGAGACTCGAGGGTGACAGCGCGAAGGTCCACTTAGCTGTTGGCCCCGAACCTTCATCACATGACATGTTACAGGGTCATTACACAAATAGAAAGGCCTGCACCTATGGACGCAGAGTGTGTAGTCCAACAACATGGCAAATATATAAACATCACGTGTGTTTGCATTAGCCTAAGCAGGGGTAAGTCAGAGAACAAACAAGTCAGAGGCATTGCCTGTGTCAAGTGTGTCACGTCCTGTTTCTGACCTGCTCCAAATAGAACCACAGTGTCTGGTTACAGCACTGTAATTAATATCAGTGTATGTAAGTCCCTCTCACATAGGCTCTCCTCTGGCCACAGCAGAGAGAAACCACCCTACAAAGCAGGCTCATATTCACAGGGAAATGAAACTTTTTGAATTGAGGAAACGCTGCCTGTTGTTCTATCATACCTCATTGTGTAACATGCAAGGACACACTCACATTAGTCCTCTTGTGTTTCCATGAACGCTACAACCTGTTATCAGGGCTTATCGTTCAGCCTGCAGACTCACTTTGAAATGCAGTCCATCTGCATTTTCCCCTCACTAAGGCTGAATGAATGACGAGAAAACCGTCCACCATCTGCAACACCTACATGCTGGCAGAATTCGGATTTGGCAGATTTAGATGAGTGTGCTTTGCAGACAGCTGACAGCAAACCTGCGGTGGTTCGCGTCAGCGCTGTGGGGAGTCGCAAACAATGACTTGCAAAACCGGACCAGGCGAAGTCACAGCTATGGGCGTGTGGGAATAACGTTTAAAAATAATGTTACAATAATTACATTTTGGCTACTTTTAGGGAGGCCACCTAATTACTGAAAAAAACGGTCGCGCATTTCAACCATTCATCTTCTGGTCATAAACTACATTAATTGCATTTAATTGTCTTTAAAAAAAATAAAGTCAGTCATTTGCAGCGTTTATGTGAAGGACGCCAGCTTGTCACGCACGCTCAGTTAAATACAGCACTTACTCACCCTGTCAATGTGTCCTCTCCTGTCCTATTGAAATTACTCCACAGTGACTTATTTGGCGCAGACTCGACGGACTTAACGAACAAATAGCGTATGTTTGTTCAACGGTTGGTTCATCCATGACTTTTGGACACGCGGAGAGTAAACAGAGCGCAGAGGCGGCCACAGTGGACACATCCGACGACGCAGCCGGCGGAAGTGATCATCCGAAACTTGGAGCGCTGCAGCGCGTTTGGGAAGACGCGTGATGCAATGTGCGTATCCGACCGTTAAATAGGCATGGACCATCGAACAATACAACCACCAATACAACCACTCCAGTTAATCCTCCATCAACAAATGTACAATTATAAAAGGAATAACATCAATATTAAAGTACCAAAATGTACATGATAGCTTGTAGAATTCCCCATAGCCTACTGATCAGTAAGTCTTTTTAATAAGCTGTATATATTTTTGTTTTATATGATTTTTTAAATATTATTATATTTTGCATTATCAATCAAAATCTGGAAAGTAACCAAAGTTATCAAATACATGTAATGTAATTAAAGAAGTGCAATATTTACCTGTGGGATGTAGAAAAAAGAAACACTAAAGTAAGGTATCTATCCTTCCACCACCAGTTTAAATGTCTTATTTCAACATTGAAATGGGCAGGGAGTTCACTATAAAAGGTTTGTCGCTAGATTTGCATAACAATACAAATAGGATTAGGCAGTTATGGTGTGTGTGTGTGTGTGTGTGTATTTTACTCAGGTTTGGAGCATTACAGCCTATGAGAATCATCTGATCTGAGCCACCCCTGTCAGAGTTGAGTGTAAACACATGGTGCTGTCACCCTGGTTATTCACCCTGTAATCTCAGTCTCTGAAGCTTTGTTGCAACGGGCCATCCGGTCTCTGTACGCCTGCAGTAGGAGCTGTGTTCGTGTTCGTATCCTCGGCAGTAAGTCAGATACGTTCCCGGTGGGTGTTGGCCTCCGCCAGGGCTGCCCTTTATCACCGGTCCTGTTCTTGACTTTCATGGACAGGATATCTAGGCGCAGCCGTGGGGTGGAGGTGAGGGTTGGGACGTAGACCGACCAGTAAATTGAGAGCTTTGCCTTTCGGCTCAGCTCCTTCTTCACCAAGACGGCCCGGTGCAACGCCTGCTTTACTGCTGCAGCCGCACCGATACGCCTGTCGATCTCCCGCTCCATTTTACCCTCACTCGTGAACAAGACCCCGAGATACTTGAACTCCTTCGCTTGTGGTAGGCACTCTGTCCCCACCCGGAGGGAGCAATCCACCGGTTTCCGGCAGAGCACCATGGCCTCAGATTTCGTGGTGCTGACTCTCATCCCCGCCGCTTCACACTCGGCTGCAAAACGCCCCAGTGAATGCTGGAGGTCATGGTCCGAGGAGGCAAACAGGACCACATCATCTGCAAACAGCAGAGAGGCTATCCTGAGATCCCCGAACCTGACATGGTCACGAGCTTTGGATCGTGTCCGAAAGAACGAGGTCGCGGATACAAGCGGCCGAAATGAGTTTCCTCCGTAGAGTGGCCGGGCTCAGCCTTAGAGATAGGGTAAGGAGCTCGGACATCAGGAGGGAGCTTGAAGTCGAGCCGCTACTCCTTCGTGTCGAAAGGAGTCAGCTGAGGTGGTTCGGGCATCTAATTAGGATGCCTCCAGGACGCCTCCCTTTAGAGGTTTTCCAGGCACGTCCAACTGGTAGGAGGCCCCGGGGAAGACCCAGGACACGCTGGAGGGATTATATATAAATCCCAGCTGGCCTGGGAACGCCTCGGGATCCCCCAGAATGGGCTGGTAGATGTTGCGGGTGAGAGAGAAGTCTGGGTCAGCCTGCTTGACCTGCTGCCTCCGCGACCCGACCCCGGATAAGCGGTGGAAAATGGATGGATGGATGGATGTACTAGTAAGACCCATTAAGTGTGTTAAGAAGACGCCCTAAAGAGTGACTCCCTCTGAGATTCAATGCTTGGCATTCTCATTTTGTGTGAGATCAGTGACCAGACACAAACCGCATTTACAACCCTGGACCACCTGGAGGCACTGTGAACAACACATGACTTAATACTTCCTTGAGTTTATATTTTTTATTTAAAAAAAACACAGACAATTCAAAAATGCATCAGACTTGGTTCACAACACATACATATATTTACAAAAACAGATACAATAAAAAATAAAATAGAACGGAGATTATACTGCAAATACACATCTGTATAAATAGAAGATAAATAAACAAAACATTTATTGTAGTACACATCTGCATTTGTTTAAGGTGCCTTTGTTTGTGGGGGTCAGAGGTCATCTGCTCTTCTTGATCGGAGGAGATAAAGAGTCAGATGCGAGCTGTGTTGGTGGTGGAAGTGAGCTCAGTTGGTCTGGTTGTAGTCGAGGTTTCCCGTTTACTAGAATGACAAAAAAGAAGAAAACACATCAGACACTTTACATCAGTGGAGAAGGCATCATGCTATTAATGATAAAATATGGAGCTTCACTGAAATATTAAAATGAGATGTTATGTGGTCAGTGTATTCTGAAGCTGAGGGTGATCTCAGACTGTAGATATACTCACATGATGGAAGCCATGAGTCTTTGCACTGCCTTCAACTTGGGGTTCAGGCAAAAGCGAAGGCCGCTGTTCATGGTGACGCTGTTGAAATGGACATCAGAGGTAAGCAGGGGAACATGATTCAGCAAATCATTATTTTCTAAATAGGACACAATATTGCACCATGATCCCACAATCTGAATATTAGTGTGTCTTACACAATCTCTGCTTTGTCACAGAAGATGGTTGCTGGGTAGACCTGGATGCCCTTTATGTCGTTCTTAAATCTATGTGCGATTCCATCCCTGACACGTTGACACAGACACTGCTTTCCTGATGTATGACCGACTGGAGAGGAAAATAAAGAAAAACAGATTTTATTGATTCAGTTCATTTTTCACTTTTCATATTTTGTATTAAACAAACCTCACATTGTCCAGAGTAATAAATGCTAAATAAGTATAAAAACTTACGTTGGGCTTTAGAGAAGCAGACCATGACGGCCAGGAGGAGAAACACTTTCATGATGCCGGACATCGTCGGTTTCCTCTTTGGTGAAGAAGATACTGGTGCTGTGATGAAGGTGATGGAGAGGAGCTGTAACAAGTGCAGCTAGAGAGATTGGACAGAGTCAAAGAGAACTGTGAGGGGTAGAAGCCGAGGGTGGTCTTAAATACTCTCCTCGACACAGACCTCATCATACTTCCTGTGATGAAGGGAATTTCTGAGACTGGAAAGTGAAACTTCAAAACCCCCACAATTAACCGTACTCACTTTCCACTCGTAGTCCACTGTGGTTACTAATAATTTGACAAGATTTTAAATTTAAAAGTACATTTTGATATCATGTTAGAGAATAGCAATATAAAAACTATAAAAACGTGTGACTGTAAAGCTGCATGTGCAAGGAAAACTATACTCACACTGTTTGTCTAAATTCTGATCTATGAAAAGAATACATTTGGGAGAGTTTGAACACTTTATTTTGATACCATGAATAATAAATACCCAAACAAATGGTTCATGTACAAATGATTTATGAAACATATTAGTCATTTATGAGTTAATGATGGCATTTGGGCCACTTGTGTTGTTTTTTCCCAATTATACCTATTTCCAATATGAAGTTAATAAAGAGCTCATGTCATGTACTACTGTGCTGTCATGTACTACTGTACATGACATGTTCATTCAATTATCTCATCAAAAACAAACAAAGCAATAAAGTAAAGACAACTGAACTGAATATGTCTTGGTAAAAATAGAATACCATAATGTAGAAGAGAAGATGTACTTAATCTCTATAGACTTAGTCAAAAACCCTTTTGGATCAAATTTAAAATCAAGTTAGTCTATATTTGAGTGGACCATTTTATATTTGGCAACACAAAGTGTCGGCAGGTGATCTTCACAACTTCTGTATGCATGTTCAGTGGTTAACACCTTCAGCGCAGACACAGCACCAAATTTCTCGGAATAATACGAAGGCATGGGATTTCATGTCTTTCCACTGTAGCTGAGTTGTAGTGCCATGACATTTATGGTGTGAATACGTCAGTATGATCAGTAATATTTGATGGATTCTGCATTTTGAAATATAATCTCTAGTTGTTAGATATTAACCCCGTCAGATAGGATATGCCCTCATTGGTTTCCTTCCCACTGTAGCTGTGTGGTACTGACATGATTGTGCTAGTGAGCCATAAGTATCACATACACACATTTCTTTTCTTTTCTTTTAATTACCCCAGTGACCTCATAGCTACAGCCATGATGATACACCAGAAGCTCACAAAACATGATTGTGCAACAAATGTGCATATTATTTCCATGTAGTTTTTTTCAGTATGGGGTGAAAGTAAGCTCAGTAGGTCTGGCTGTAGTAGAGGCTTCCCGTTTCCTATAAATGACAAAAGAAGAACACACATTACTGCAATGTGGAGAAGGCATCATGCATTTCATAATAAAATATGGAGATTCACTGAAAGATTGTATTTTTGGGTGATCAATGTGTTCTGAAGATGAGGTTCACATTCATGTATGTAAATATCCTCACTTGATGGAAGCCATGAGTTTTTGCACTGCCTTCAACTTGGGGTTCAGGCAAAAGCGAAGGCCGCTGTTCATGGTGACACTGTTGAAATGGACACAAATGAAGTGATTTTCTTAAACAGGGAAATATGATACATGCAGGTAGATAGATGACTAGAAGTGCTTAAAATCTACAGGTTATATTTGCCTCAGGAAGAGTTGATTATCATTTGTACTGCAACTGAGACCTGTCAAATGTTAGGAGTTCCAGGAAGAGCCAAATACAGAACACCAGACAGGTGAGACAGGTAAGTCAACATCGAAAGTTATGGATGTAACAACAGTTCTCTGAATCCTGGATGAACGCCAGAGGTCGCGCCAAACACTGAATGTCTTCCATCTCTCACACACCCAGGTTGAGTCTTTATATAAACAAAGTCACGTGTGACCTTGGATGACCCAGTACATTTCAGGTCAAACTGCACAAGCTGGATAGGTTTGAGAGCACTTTTGGGGGAAAAAGGCTGAATTCAACCCCAAAATGACACTTGAGCCATCGGAGTTCCAACACAGGTGCCCTAGGGCCGCTTTGGGGACGCAACCGCAGAGGTGTCCCTCTTTTAGGAGGAGGGTCACACGTGATTTAGTTGATATAAAGACTCAACATGTGTGTGAGCGACACAGAAGATATTGAGTGTTAAGCAGAGATGACGTCACAACTGAAAGAGGGAAAGCACGCAGAATACAAGGAGAGCAAGGTGGTACACAAGTGGAACAAATCAGGGCAAAGCACATAATCACAGAGGCAGGAAACACTAAACAGGCAGGAAGTCACACAGGAGAGAACACAAGCTGAGAGGACTTTCAAAATAAAAGAGGAAACCCTCGGACCATAACAAGGCCAGACTTGGACTCAAATGCTGAGTTAGCGGAGGAATATACAAGCCTTTTCAGTGTGTCTTACATAATCTCCACTGTCACAGAAGCTGGTTGCTGGGTAGACCTGGATGTCCTGTATGTCGTTCCTTGAGCCAATTCCATTCCAGTTATAGACACATAGACAGCGCTCTGGTGTTTGACCCACAAAGAAAAAGAGGAACAAAAATAATTTTCTTAAATTAGATTTGTTTTTTCACTGGACAGTTTTCTGCTCACAGCTACCAAATCATATCAAAATGTATCAAACATATAGATTCATTTTTCTTCTACTCTGTCAAACAAACAACCCCAAAACATCACACACTTACGTTGGGCTTTAGAGATGCAGACCATGACAGCCAGTAGCAGAAACACTTTTATGATGCTGGACATTGTTGGTTTCCTGTCTGGTCAAGATGACACAGTTGCGAGAAAAAAATCTTGTTCCTTGTATTGAAGTTGATAGAGATATGAGCTGTAATAAACCCAGCTAAAGAGATTAGGGAAAAAGGCAATGTTTGTTACGGGTAAATCTTCAGGGATTGGATGCCACGGTGTGTGTGTGTGTGTGTGTGTGTGTGTGATGGGCGTGGAGCATTACAGCCTATGGGACTCAGTGGATCTGAGCCTCTCCTGTCAGAATTAAGGCAGAATAGTTTTATTTTATAAAACAGTTGAGATAAAATCTCCTTTAATGTGCATCAACAAGACATACAAAATACACACATGAATTGTAACAAGGACAATTTATAGAACAAAGCTTCAGTTACCTTTTGTTTAAACCCTGTTTGAGGGATGAGGGAGTCTCCATTGAGTCTAGTTTGCAGATCATTCCAAGACCAAAGTTCATGTACAAATATACTCTTTTTTTACAGTCTCAGTCGGTGCAGGAGGCTTGCCAATTTCTGTACCTAAGATTGTAGGTTTTTTGTGCAAATGCAAACTTAGGGCATTGTGTCAGGATCCCTGTTTGACCCGGTGTGTGTAACCTGTTTTTCCCAAATCTCCTCCCCTCTTGTGTCTGTCATGTGTCTGTTTGTTGTGTTACCAGGTGTTCGTCGTTTGTTTTCTGTCCCGCCTCCACACACCTCCCACGGCCACATCCCTGATTGGCACGCAGCTGCGGCCAATCTTGATCAGGGGACTATATCTGCCCTGCGTCTGCAGGCCTCAGTGTCGGTCTGTTGTTTGTCTCTGTTGTTTCTCCTCTGCTGTTTGTCTTGTTCGTCTTCTGCTCCTCGTCTTCTGCTCCCCTTCCCAGCCTCCAGTGTCGGACCACGGGCTCCACACCGGTCAGCCATCCTGCCAGCCTTCAGTGTCGGACCACGGGCTCACCGGTCTGCCATCCTGCCTCTCAGCCAGCCTTCAGTGTCGGACCACGGGCTCACCGGTCTGCCATCCTGCCTCTCAGCCAGCCTTCAGTGTCGGACCACGGGCTCCACACCGGTCTGCCATCCTGCCTCTCAGCCAGCCGTCTGGGTCGGACCACGGGCTCCACACCGGTCTACCATCCTGCCTCTCAGCCAGCCTTCAGTGTCGGACCACGGGCTCCACACCGGTCTGCCATCCTGCCTCTTTGCCAGCCTCCAGTGTCGGGCCACGGGACCCACACACAGCTCAACCCACACGCTAATCTCACAATAAATTTCCTTTGTTGATCCCTGTTAACTCGTTGTGGTCTGCATTTGGGTCCTAAAATCCTGTACTCCCGTGACAATTGTGCCCTAATGTCCTACATTAAAATATACCAATGCTGCACATAGCAAGTGAAGACCAATTTACAACTGCAGGGATGAGTCCTGTAACCTTAGTTTCAATTCTCAAAGCAGCATGATAAAGCGGCTTTAAGGTTTCTGTAAATGGTATATTGTCTTGATGAGAAAGGAATAGACTTGTAACCAGACATTTACGTGAGGATGGAGAGAAATATAACTTAAATATATATAAAAAATAAATGTGAGTTACTCAGTTATAGTTCCAATGTGATGCTTAAAGTTAAGGTTTTTGATCAATCATACCAGACTATTTATATGCCAACAAACACATGGTGCAGGCGGGTTATTCACCCTTTAATCTCAGAGCCGCGGCCTCTTTAGTGTCTTCTGGTATCTGGACCCATTCATTTTGTTGAAAAGACGCTTTAAAATACTTAATGCTTGGCTTTTTAATTGTATGAGATATGGCAGCCCTGAACCACAAGGTAGCACTGTTGCTTTATTGGGCACAAACAGTATCAGACCTGGAACAAAAAACTATTTCTCAATGTTTCTTTTCTTTTCTTTTTTATTAAAAGAACACTGATATCAGCAAAATACATAGAACTTGGTTCACAACACACATCTATTTACAAAAACAGATACAAGGAAATACAATAGAACGGAGATTATACTGCAACTGCACATCAGTATAAATAGAAGATAAATAGACAAAACGTTTAATGAATCTGCATTCGTTTAAGGTGCCTTTGTTTGTGGGGGTCAGAGGTCATCTGCTCTTCTTCTTGATCGGAGGAGATAAAGAGTCAGATGCGAGCTGTGTTGGTGGTGGAAGTGAGCTCAGTTGGTCTGGTTGTAGTCGAGGTTTCCCGTTTACTAGAATGACAAAAAAGAAGAAAACACATCAGACACTTTACATCAGTGGAGAAGGCATCATGCTATTAATGATAAAATATGGAGCTCCACTGAAATATTAAAATGAGACGTTATGTGGTCAGTGTATTCTGAAGATTATGCGCAGACTGTAGATATACTCACATGATGGAAGCCATGAGTCTTTGCACTGCCTTCAACTTGGGGTTCAGGCAAAAGCGAAGGCCGCTGTTCATGGTGACGCTGTTGAAATGGACATCAGAGGTAAGCAGGGGAACATGATTCAGCAAATCATTATTTTCTAAATAGGACACAATATTGCACCATGATCCCACAATCTGAATATTAGTGTGTCTTACACAATCTCTGCTTTGTCACAGAAGATGGTTGCTGGGTAGACCTGGATGCCCTTTATGTCGTTCTTAAATCTATGTGCGATTCCATCCCTGACACGTTGACACAGACACTGCTTTCCTGATGTATGACCGACTGGAGAGGAAAATAAAGAAAAACAGATTTTATTGATTCAGTTCATTTTTCACTTTTCATATTTTGTATTAAACAAACCTCACATTGTCCAGAGTAATAAATGCTAAATAAGTATAAAAACTTACGTTGGGCTTTAGAGAAGCAGACCATGACGGCCAGGAGGAGAAACACTTTCATGATGCCGGACATCGTCGGTTTCCTCTTTGGTGAAGAAGATACTGGTGCTGTGATGAAGGTGATGGAGAGGAGCTGTAACAAGTGCAGCTAGAGAGATTGGACAGAGTCAAAGAGAACTGTGAGGGGTAGAAGCCGAGGGTGGTCTTAAATACTCTCCTCGACACAGACCTCATCATACTTCCTGTGATGAAGGGAATTTCTGAGACTGGAAAGTGAAACTTTAAAACCCACAAAAAATAGAAACTAGTCACTCATTCCATTGTGGTTGCTTATAATTCAACCAGATTTGAGATTTTAAAATTATATTTTGATATCAAAATGAGATAAAAGTATAACTTTCAATTGGAAAACAGCCGATGTAAATAAACGTTGACAAGAAAACGTACACTCACACTAAGTGTAAATTGATGTTTGACCTTTGACATGTTTTTCTTCTTACATTTTGCACACTATCTATCTTGATACCATGAAGAATAAAGATCCAAAAATGTGGATCCAAACATTTAAAATCAAATTAGTGTAGATTTGTGTGGACTATTATATATTTGGCAACACAAAGGGTGGGCAGGTTATCTTTGCAACTTCGGAATGCTTTAGTGGTTAACACCTTCAGCGTGTACACAGCACCAAATCAAACTTCAGAGTTCTCAGAATAATACGAAGGAAAGTGTGAATTTCCACTGTAGCTGCGTGGTAGTGACGTGACATTTATTGTGTGAATACGTCAAAATTATGTAAGGGATTCTGCATTTTTTTGGTCGACGTTAGATATCAACTTGGATTTGCCATAGGATACGATATGTCCTCCTCAGGTCACGGGTTTGCAAGGAAACACTTGATTTTAAGAGAAAGTATGGTCTAAATGTAAGTTTCAGTTTTATGTCCTCTTTCACTTTTTGTTCAAAAAGACATCCCTTCACAGCCCTTCCTTCTCAGTTTTGGATATCCTTCTCTTTTCCTCTAAATTGTTCAACAAATATGGAATAAAAGTGAAAAACAAAAAATACAATAGAAAAAATATACTGTAGTCAAATTCAAAGTCAAAGTCAGCTTTATTGTCAATTTTTACATATGTGCAAACATACATTTGTAAAAATGAGTGTTAGAGATCACATTATCGTTAAATAGAATAATAGGACCGTAAAGACAACAGAGGGTGACTATATACAAATATGTTATGTTGCCATATTACTGTTGTTTGCTGGCAGCTGTAGCTCATGGGGACGGTTGTAGTCCTGAAACCTCAAGGTAGCCGGTTTGATCTGTGGTCTCCTCATAGTTTGCATGTTGAAGTGTCCTTGAGCAAGAGACCGAACCTCCAGTTGCTCCCTGTGCGCTTTACAGCTGCCCAGTGCTCCTTTAATAGTAAGGATTGGTAAAATGCAGAGAATCATTTCCCCACTGTGGGGATAATAAAATAAATATCTTACTGATGAAGCAGGGCCCTGAAAAATACCTATTCCTAACTTTCAAACATTTGGAGTAAAAGGCATGTTGGATTACAAAACTTGCTTGTCCAGGTTTTGAGATATCTATCTCCTTTGGGGGTGAGGGCCAAAGTCTCCAAAGCTGATTTCTCAAATCCTGGTCCAGTAAAATCAAAACTATCTGTGTAGCTGAAACCCAAGTGTGAAAATCTCTTATTTTCTATTCTGGGTGAACCGACCTTTGACCCATTGTGACGGTGCGTTTCCAAGACAATCCAGTGGGAACACAACCCTTACAGTTTATCTAAAGGATCATAGATGAAGATGCAGTTCTCAAGCATATATCTTAATGTCTTGAAGTCTGGACTTGAATTTAGCTTGATGTTGCTACATTGCTGACACAAATCTTATTGAATTCTTCAGAAATCTGTCTCAGCCCAGCTGTGCTATTTTAAGACGCAGGGTTCTTCCCTTGGCACTGAAAGGGACTTTCATTAATTTCTATAATGTTCAGACTAAACAGCGGTCAGGTGGTCAGCAAGTGTGACTTCCTTAAAACTACATGCAACAGTAGAGAGAGTGTGTGAAAGGAATTGAGTCATTTTCCGACTAAAATGATCTCACAGTGGAACACTATATTTCTGCCACCTCTGATGAACTTCATTTTCTCTCTGACAGTCAGCCTGCACTTAGCAAGCTTGAATATTTTATACTTCCCTTCAGTTAATTTTTCATGGGTTTTCAGACTGCAGAGTGCACCAGCTCACGTCAATAAAGTGCAGCAGGAACAAAAAAGAGCGACTCTGCAGTCCAGCTTTTAGGGACAGGACATGTACGACCAGCACGGCTCATGGAAAATTTATTTTTTGTTTAGTTGCCCTATTGACTGTGTAGGAGGTATATGTTGGTTTGGGTACGCATTTAATAATTCATGTTTCCTTTTTGTGAAGTAGTGCAGCTCTTCACCAAAAGTCCAAACCACAAAGTATGACCCTGCATAGGAACTACAGACGTCTGCAGAGTCTCTTCCTCTGCAGAACTTGTGTGGTTGCACTTCTCTTTCATTTAAAAAAGTGATGCTTACCACTGTGATGAAATGCCAAGTGAATAGTGGCAGAAGAAGTTAAAATACCATTTATGTTAAAGTAGCCAACTCCATTACAAGTAAAAGCATTCAAACTCCCACTGAAGTCAAAGTGCAGAAGTATTATCAGCAAACTGTACTTAAAGTATCAACAGTAGAAGTAATCATTCTACAGACGACAGGGCCTTCCCAATTACTACATGATGAGCTTGATGCGGTAGATGCTCCAGATAACTACTTTAACTTGAGACAGGAAGCAGTGTGTCCTGATTAGATTGACAGTTTCCAGCCCAATTCAATATAAACCGCCCAAATCATATCCAAGCCTGAAACATGTGCAATAGAAAATACTTAAGCATACAACCTATAATTTACATTTCAAACAACCAAAGAAGACATGTTAGACAAATACTTCACCCACAAAGAACAAAGACAAATTCAAATTTCAATGACATAAAAGGTGAATATATGCTCAGTTAACTCATGTAAATACAATATTTCTTTAAATTATTATATATATATATATTAAATATAACATTTTTTGACAATAAAATGACAGCTTTGGTAATATTGATTTCACAATATTTTCAAAAACCTGCTAAATGTTGACAAAAGCAGTCCACATTTCATCTACCAGCCCAACCAAATCACAAGTAGCCCAACTGGACAGGAACAGCTGTCAGTTTAGTTCAGCGACTCCTCCAGCAGTCACAATCTAGGGCACCATGGGAGGATCACTGCAGGTTTGAAAGATGAAAACCAAAACTCTGTAATACATATAGTTAGACATTTCACATATCTTTGTTTTTTGTGAAATTCTGGATCAAATGACCATTTCATGTATCATGCAGGTGTTTAAATGAAAACAGCTGAGGGGTTTAGTGTCACAGCTGATGGATGCACAGGCAGGGAGGTACCAAATATGACTCAAGAGACTCTGTGAAGTTACTTTAATAATAGATCAGTTGAGCAGCCAAAATGCCGGCAGATTACAGATAAAGAATGTAGCGATGACAACGAACCAACTGAAGAACTGTGCTGGTATAAATAAGGGCAGTGGGAACAGGTGAGCAGGAAGCCTGCTGACTGCAGGGCTAACGAGGGACAGCTGAATCTAATCAGGGTGGGGCAGACATCCAAATTGTGGGAAAACACACAAAGGCATGAAGTGAAGTGCTCTGAGGAGATAAGTTCCAAAATAAAAACACAAAACATGCAGGAATGACATGACTCAAACAAATGGAAAAGAACCTAAGCAGGGTACTTCATGACATTAAGAAGAACAATAACTATTTGGTGGATCTTCGGAGTTTCTTCCTGTAACAACTCTGCATCGTACGAGACCCTCTGCTTCAGGCTGTTAGTCACAGAGTTATGTTGACTTGATGGACCAGGTCAAAAGGTTACCCATTACTTTCATTTTATATTTTGAGGATTGTTCTTATGTGCGGTTCCTATGTGGCTGGTTCCCTCCACAGCATGGTCGAGACGATTCCTTATTTGTTAAAGTTCCCATATTGTTCAGCTCAAATTGTGTTTAAATATATTAAGATAAGAGAATAATAAGAATGATGTTTTAAAAATGCAAATTTGGTGATTTTATTTTATTTGTCGGCCTCAATAGCTGAGCGATAACAATATTGACACCTGTTTGCCATGGGGTTGTCATCCATGACGACAGCTATTACTTTAGTATTTCTGAAATATCCTGAATTTCAGAAATACTAAACTGATTTATACCAAAACTAAACTATACTGATTTATAATTTGACACTAAACTAGATGTAATAATGATGTCTTTTCATGAAGTTCACACCTCCTTGACGAACTAACAAGTTGGTGGCAACAGGCCTTGCCTCTCGTTTTGGTGCGCTGAGGCAAGTGTGAAAAGAAAGAGAGACTTGCGAGTCGATATGACCGCATCAGAATCTTTGAGTTTCCAGCCCCGAAAAGACTCGTCTGACAGTTAAGGGGTTTTTTCTCTTCCTGGAACCAGCATGTATGTTTCTCGCCCCTGCGTTCCGACCTTTCTTCCAGTTTATATCCATGACTCGGTGTTTAACAATCTTAATGGTTGTTTTAAATAGTCTGCTCAATTGGTTATGATGAACATTGTACTCACCCAAAAAAACACATGGGGACATCGTTCCAACAAAGTCGCACAACTCAAAGACACACAAAGGCTCAGATAATCGGACAAGCAGAGAGAAACCAAAACGTTTAATATAATCCTTCATTGCACATTGAAATTGTCTTTGGAAAGAACTACAGCAAATACGTTGGCCAAATTTCCTCCAGGGAGAAAGAACAAATGCAGGGATTTGTTTAAAATCTGTGTGATTATCTGAATGTTCATGTTTTTTTGTTCTTATATCTTAGCAATTAACTGATTGAGTACACTATTATCATAACAGAAAGGAAGATTGGCTGAATCTACAAAAGGAATAACTCAATTGATGATAATTATCCTTTGTACTATTTAAATAAACATCCAATGTCTCAGCTTGGCCTAACTATCTTAAATAGACAATTAATTCTTTAACTTGGGTAAATTGCCACTTTTAGCATGAACTTTAATTTATGTGCCCTTTTTCAATAGACTGTGCATTGTGTGGCACACCAAGAAACAGCAATACAAGTTGTGATGGCTTGTGAATGCAAAGTATTTTCTCAACCTGCCCTCTAGTGTTGAAGATTAAAAACTACACCCAAGGGTTGCTTTGGGATGTTTCTAGCTGAACCTAGGTGAAAATAATTATCTTTAATCAGAGCAGATACATGTTCTTTTTTTTTACCCAAATACTGCACTCTAAAACAAATCAGAATATTCTGTTCTTTGCAATATTGAAATGTATTGAATATGTGTCTGTTAATCAGTTCTATTGTGGCGTGCAGCCGCACCACTAAAGCAGCGGATGACCCGCATCACGCGTGTTTATGCTCAGCGGGTCATCTTTGCTCAGCTGTGTTTCTCCACACTTTTGTTTACCAGAGCAGCATCCCACGACAGTTGCCATAGAAACTCCAACGCCTGGCACCAGCCGAGCCGAGAGGGGAGTTCATTTACGAAAGATTCACACACGCAAGAAAACAGATCATAGCACAGATATGAAAGTATAAAAACAATGTTTTATTGATTCATACGTAGTTCACAAAACACAGGAAGGTAAAAAAAAAAAAAATCGTGTCCATTTTTAAGTTTGTGTGTGATCACCAGCATACATCGAGTGTTATAAAAGTAAATAATTACATTGATATAACATTACAGATGGGCAATCATGGCAATGTATTTGCCTCTGTATGTTTTCAAATGCTTATGTAATCCCTTTTATTATCCGCATCATACACATCTATATATCCCCTAATGTCAATGTCTCATTCACTGACTTTATTGAGGAATGTCTTGTGTCACAATGTCTGTACATTTGCGCGCTATATTTCAGCGATGGCGGGCAGCATGCACGCTCGCACGCGCGCCTCCCTCCACGCCGACCTGCAGTCAGAGAGCCACTGGGAGATGAGGGATTGTTTGATGGTTGGACTATGTCGCTCCCCCTCTGCCCCGCCGTCTGCTGGGCTCACTCTCCTGGCCTCCGACCTGGAGACGCTGTGCTTCGGGGAGATGTTGATAATAGATGTGTTCGTGCTGGTGTGTAACTCAGGGCAGCTGCTCTTGCGCTGGCGTGGGAGGTCTGGACTTGCAGCGCGGGGGATGCTGTGAGCTCTGGAGCGAGCCTGGCACTCCCAAAAACTCCCATGTTGCCTTACAAATGCCCCGCTCACACCTCCGGACAGGTCGTTCTGGGGTCCATAAAGATACTCCAGAGGGTCAGAGTTGCCAAACATCCGCTCGCCATTCAGTTTGAGCTCCTTTCCTTGCTGTGCTTCCTCTGTCGGGTTGAATGCAATGGTGGTGGATGTAGTCCCACTGAGCCTGGACAGCCTCAGCCTCTGGTGCACGGCGTCCAGCTGCCGTGTGTGGATGCTGTCGGGGGAGATGTGCCTGGCGGTGAAGGTGGGGCTGGCCAGGTGGCAGATGGAGAGGAGGTAGTCCTCTGAGGAGACGGCCTGGCCGTGGCCAGCACTGTGGAGTGTGTTGGCCTCATGTAAATCCCTCAGCGTCTCCTCGGTGCCCTCTCTGATCGTGGGCAGCAGGAGTCTTCTCTTGGCCAGCAGTCTGGACCGCGGCCGCATCGCTGAGAGAAAGACGAGGAGGAAAGACGTCATGTTGTGAGCCAACATATTTGGCCACAAACAAACACAGTAAAGTATATAAGCAGTTACTCACTGAATATTTTGAGGTTTTTCTAGCAAAAGCAAGATCTAAACACAATAACTTGATGTGGTAATACCAGTGGACTATGATGGGCTGCTCAAACTGAAATGATGAATTGGTTTGACCAGGTCTTATAAAGGCTGTTATAGCTCCACATCATTGAACAATCCATCCAACAAAACATTATTTGATTCAACAGCATGTCTAATACTAATAACTGAGTATATCTATTCATAAACTGCGTTTTATACAATATACGTAATGTTTTACATTACATTTCAGTCATGTAAAGCCACAGAATGTGTCAGCTTATATTTTGTTATGTAACCCCATATTGTTAAAACCTTGAGTAGCCCACAATATATTTTCGTCTTAACCACGATGCCAAAAATAGTGAAAGCCCGACCAAAATGCGAGCCTCTCCCAGTTTCTCCCGAGGTGTAACCATTGCTAAATTTAGACCACACCTTCGGTATACAAGATCTAAAAATGGTTTCAAGGCAGCAGCGCTCTGATGAAGCACAGAATAGACTCCCGGTGTATTTTCAGCTCGTGCATTTTCAGAAATTATGTCAGGATCTTCTGCACAATTTGCTCTCCCACTCACCTTATTCCTTGTCTGGTCCAGTCGGTCTGTTCTTCTTTTCTCTGCTCTTATATCAGTCTGCAGCCTCTTTGCAGCTGAATCTGGTTTTTGTTTACGACGCTGTATCTCCAGCCAGTGTTGCTGCTTCTCTGTCGCTCCAGCGGTCTCTGACCAGAGGCAGCAGCAGACTGCAGATTTATCG
Organism: Cottus gobio; assembly: GCA_023566465.1. Lineage (NCBI taxonomy): Eukaryota > Metazoa > Chordata > Actinopteri > Perciformes > Cottidae > Cottus > Cottus gobio. The sequence goes on from CM042216.1 coordinate 17,593,074, forward strand.
TCTCCTCACATCCCTCCTCCTCCCTCCCTCTCTCTCCCAAGCTTACTTCTTGTTTGCCCTCCTTCCCTGGTTCTAAAAATAGACTCGCCATCCATTGCCTTAGCCCAAGCACTGTCATTGGTCGACTGTATTGATGGGGAGAGAAAAAAAGAGGCAGGAGAGACAGAAAGAGAGAGAGAGATGACTAAGACATGGAGAGAGCAATGAGGGTGATGAGAGAAAGAGACAAGGGGAGAACAAAACATAAAAAGAGAGGGTGGAAAAGAGATGGGGGTTTATTTTGAGACATGCTATTTATAAATGACTGACTGTATTTTGTGTATTATTCATATTGTGAAGCTTTTGCGAACATGTTTGACATTAATTGTGTAAAGCATGTTACGTGCATCATAATTTAATATGCATGTGAGAGCTTTGTTTGTGTGTGTGTGTGTGCGCGTGCCAAAAATGTGTCAAAAATAATGAATAATAAAGCAGGTATTTCACAAGCATTCCAGCTTGTATTAAACTGGACACTTTGAAGAAGAACACATTTTCTGAGGATTTGGGTCAGGCTGAACAATAGTTACATGAACATAAACACTGTCCATTGGGCAATTTTATGGTGAAATTGTCTGGCTGCGGTTTGTGTCTTGCTTAAGAGAAGGATTGAATAATACAAAGGGGATGGCAGGTGGTGGGATGGAGGCAAGGCTTTCAAAATGATTTCCCATGCTCAGATTTGGATTACTGTTAAACTGCATTTATTTATTTTCCATTTAGAAGCTTCTTTCTCAATTATTGTTCGTCACATCGTTGTGAAGGCATTATGGGAGATGCAATCATGGTGTTTGTAAAAAGTAATATCACAGTGGTACATTCAGGAATTAATCTCAATGAATCTCAACATTCATTCATACACCAATGGAACAGCCTTTGGGAGCAATTTGGGGTTAATTGTCTTGTTTAAGGACACATCAACATGGACTAGGAGCTGGGGATCGAACCGCCAATCTTCTGATTGAGGGACGACCCTCAATAAATCCATTTCCATCAAATACACAGATATTCTTAGCAGCTCTATTACTTCATTAGAAGAACATGTCATATGTATGATATGACACATTCATGAGCAATATTTTGGTCTATATGTGCTTACCAGATGATTCATACACGTGTACAGCCGACCCTTTTAACAGAAAGCTGCCCTGGGCATGGGGAAATGCGTTCAGTCTTATAGAGGGGTGTGTGTGTGTGTGTGTGTGTGTGTGTGTGTGTGTGTGTGTGTGTGTGTGTGTGTGTGTGTGTGTGTGTGTGTGTGTGTGTGTGTGTGTGTGTGTGTGTGTGTGTGTGTGTGTGTGTGTGTGTGTGTGTGTGTGTGTGTGTGTGTGTGTGTGTGTGTGTGTGTGTGTGTGTGTGTGTGTGTGTGTGTGTGTGTGTGTGTGTGTGTGTGTGTGTGTGTGTGTGTGTGTGTGTGTGTGTGTGTGTGTGTGTGTGTGTGTGTGTGTGTGTGTGTGTGTGTGTGTGTGTGTGTGTGTGTGTGTGTGTGTGTGTGTGTGTGTGTGTGTGTGTGTGTGTGTGTGTGTGTGTGGTGAACAGAGGCAGCTCACAGCTTCGTGTTCCAAGTCCCAAGGACATAACACACACACAAACACACTGATGCAATCAGCATCAGGAGTAAGCATGTCCATTACTCTTTGATTCACATTTAGCTTCATAACGTGTGTGTGTTGTGGCAGCATGATGAGTCATGTCTTAATTGCATCCAACCAATAAAAAGATTCCTGGCTTTTTTTTTAGGTCTATTTGGATGAGTCACAATGTCTAAATCTGAGTAAAATATACACACACACACACACACACACACACACAGGCATGTCGATCAGTTACACTTTGACAGACCCTCAGCACACTGACTGCATTCATCAGGGAACATTCTGCTAATGACAAACACGAGACACGACATCAACAAGCCTTCAGCTGTAAGGAAAACGGAAGGATTTGAATTTGTGAAAGAAACAACAAGAACAAGATTAAACTCCAGTCATGCTGGTATTTGCACGTGTGAGTGTGTTAACAAGGAAATGTTGTTTTTATCAGCAGGCATAATAAAGAGATCACAAATGGTCAAGTTGTTTTCTCACAGCTCTCAGTTGAAATGGATGTGTTTGTGTTGTGTGCACTGTCGATGTAATTAGTTTGGGCTGCATTCAAATTGTTGTCTTACTTGTGGAAACAAACAATTAACTAAATTTAACCATTTTTCCACGTGTCATTGAAGTCATCAAAGCCACACGATGACTTTTCAGTCATTATACAATCTTCTTCTTTATCTGACTGATAAAAGCTTCATCAGAGAGAGTTGGACATTCAGTTGATCGATGGATCCATAGAAAGGCTCTGGTTGTTGAGCCTGATGGTTATTGATTCTTATCTCTGTGCCAAAGGGGACACTGATACATTATCATAGTCGTCCTCTGAAGACCTGAGAGGGGAGTTTCCTCAGAGAGACGACCCCCTCCTCCAAGAATAAGTTGTTTTGAAATATTCTTTGGGAAAAATTGTAATCACAGGGGGTGTACACATTACAATATAATGCAGTTACAGTAAATGGAATCACATGCAATACATCTTGATTCATGAAATACAGTGTTCAATTTTGTCAAGACTTGTTTTGAGCTTGGGAACAAAACTGAAAACTACAAATAAGCACAATTGGATCAGCAAGTCGGAAACAATCTCAAGAAAAATTATCATGATCCCAAATCTTCACCATGGTGGGCTGTTTGATTCCATGAGACTGAGAGGTGCCACTGTTACTGTTGTATTGACCCCTTGTACCTTCATCATGAGAATCAACCTCAAGGGGTCCGCAACAAGTCAGGAGACCGAGACGAGGCCGGTTGAACCAGTGTCTAAAGGAAACAAACGAATACTGATTATTATCCCCTGCTGTTCACGCATATTTATCTCTACTTTGTCACAAGTTTTGCTCAAAGCACAGAAATGTATCAAATGAACTTGTGAGCACGCGAAACATTTTTTCTTTTATGGGATACGATGATTACTGAAGGTGAGCATTATTGCATTTCAATTCAATTCAGTTTATTTTGTATAGCCCAAAATCACAAATACAGATTTGCCTCTGAGGGCTTTACAATCTGTACACATACGACACCTCACATCGGATCAGGAAAAACTCCCCCTAAAAATAGTACTGAAAACCCTTTCACAGGGAAAAAAACAAGGGGAAGAAGCCTGAGTGAGAGCAACAGATGAGGATCCCTCTCCCTGGATGGACAGAAGCAATAGATGTCATGTGTACAGAATCAACGTAACAGAGTTACAGCACATTCAATGGATGTCACAGAAATTATTCATGTAATGTGTAGTAGGCATGGACCACGACCCAGATGACCGCGTTCCACGACAGCAGACGGAGGCGGAGACGAGGGGCATCAGCAGGGCCACCATGGCAGGGAGCAGGCCCGGCTCCAGACAGCCACGATCCATGGAAGCTTGAGGAGAGGAAGCACAGAGGCTCTTAATCAACATCAAAAGACTATCGACTGGGGACCCCTGGTGTAAAGAACAACCATCACAACAAAAGCGTTGACTTTATTCTTCTATCGTATTATTAATGCCATCTGAAATCTTATAAAAGTTAGTTAATTAGCATGTTGTGTAAAACAAAAACTGACAGAGCACACAAGGAAAAGGTCTGCTGCATCTGTCTCCTTAAAAATTACTGCCCCCATAGAGTTCCCCTACCCCCTTAATGTGTGTGGTACTTTAAATTAGTACCCATGGCAAAATTAATCCAATAAATAGTTACATCTTAATAAAACCGAATAGGAACAATTTTAGTTTTTTACAGGGATACCTGTCAGGGTAGTACACAATTATCTTTATTACAAAGCCAGAGGTGGAAGAGGTGTAGGATCCGTGATGGAGTCCTTTGCGAGCCGTTTGGGTTGGCTAGGCCGTGACCAGGGGGATGCCGGGGGAGCAGAGAGGCTGAAGAAAGCACAGGTTAACAGACAAGTAAATGCTGGAAATCCAAGAGCCGTCGCAGTCGTTCCAGGAATATGAATTGAGGATTTGGCGAGGAGTGGATGGAGAACTGGGGCAGATATACTGTGGGGCTTGATGAGGGAATAGGTTGCATGTGTCAGCAGGAGGGGGAAGGGAAGGCCACGCCCAGGCAGACACACACACAAGCAGACACAGGACAACCGGGGACCAACAGGAAACACAATAGAGGGGAAACAGGCAGGATACTAGGAGGTTAGAGAGGCACAGCAGGGACCATGACATTGATATTCTTGAAAATTACTAAATAGAAACCATATATACAAAGTTAATGTAAACAAATTGGTGATGGGTTGATGGAATAATGGATCCGTGAGGTATGTCAAAAGATTATGCGGGGACCCCAGTTGGTATTAAAGTGTGTGTAACAAAGAGCGGTGGAGTTTACTGTCAATAAACCACAGTTTGAATGGAGTGACTAATCAAGTTCCACAACATCAATCTGAGAGTGTAAGCAGATGCAAAGTTAGATGCTGAGCCAAATCGTGGAGCAAGAGAGTCAGTGCAAAGTAATGGTATGTTTCCTGTACAGCCTGTAATCACATCAAAATCATTTACAGCTAATTTATACTCACAGAATCTAAAGGTCCAGTTAACCAAAATCAGAAGAAAACATTGTCCCACTTACCCAAATGGTATCTAGCTATATATATTCTCTTCATATATATATATATATATATATATATATATATATATATATATATATATATATATATATACCACAGAGATGAAGGGAATACTTTAGTGCCTAAAGTGAAGAAAAATGACACTATAGGCAAATGTAATTGCCATTTTCAATCCCACGGTGAGAACGACGCTACTGAAGTCAGGAATTATGTAAAGTCATGCTGACTGACCCTAATATTCTGATTCTGATAAAAAAAAAAGTTTGAACACAAACATAGGAAAGATAGGTGCTATGTCTCCCCCATGTTTAATGTGCAATTTGGAGTAAAATCTCAGTTGTATATATAACATGTATAAGCATGCTATTGATAATTCGAGGAGATTGTTGCTTAACTTGACCCTGTGATGGATCATCAATCAGTTAACCCAAAACTGGTGCAGCAGTGAGGCTCAATATGTTGGCTCATGTTTTGTTTATCAGGATTGTGACATAACAACTACTGGTTGCAGCCAAAAAGATAAAGAAGGGACACATGATATTACTGGAAGTTACTGGAACAAAAAGCACACAACACTGACAGTTTGCAAAATACCACAGGCACTTAAACTTTAATAAATATTAAACATTAAGCTATTTCTATTATGTACAGATATCGTACAGAAAGATCCATGGATGCTTTTGCAGCTGTTGAGATGTACCAATAATACAAAAATTACAAAAGCAAACGAACTGGCCCCAAAGCTTGTATTTGGATACAGTTCAAATAAACAGGCGTGTTTATTTTATTATAATTTCTTTACATAAATACATGCACAAGGGACACCACTTTTAGCAACACTAACATAAAAAGCACCGTACTTGACAGACCATAAAAAAGTAAAAGAAAAATGCAATCAATATATTTTTCCCTCTTCACTTATCTTGTTTTTCTACCTAGCTTAATGAGATATCAAAATATATCATCAAAATTCAGGGAGCACCACATGTTTGGCAATGTCTCTCAACATGCTGCATCTTAACTTCCTGAGGGATGAGAGGCCCCACGTAGTCAGACTGGCTGTTGCTTTAGAAAAGTCAACAGTCCAAGCAGTGTAAACTTTGCACAGTTCAATTAAACCAAAAGGAACATTGGACTTACCAATAGGGAATGAGATATATCTGTTTGTGGGGAAAACAGCTGCAGTCCTGGGCTGTAATTTCATTTGGAGATGGAAATGTCTAGGTGGTAGATTTTGCTCCATAAGTGCCAGTAGGGATAATACCATTTTACAAACAACATAGCTTATCTATACATCATTGATGCATCTGCTTGGATTTGTGTAGTGCTGTCCAAACTGGCATACTGGATATAAACTTTCCATCCCCTCTGTTTCTCATTGTTGTATTGACACAGACTTGGCGATTGGTTTCAAATCTGCTTCTATCTGTACTCTGAAGGGCTTTTCTTTTTTCAAAGTAACTGTTCAAACATTTGGCCATAATAGTATCTCTCTGTAACAGTCCTGATAGTGATATGACAGAGTTGTTTTTGTGTGGACAGGCCTAGAAAGCACCATAGTAGTTCAGAGTAGGGATGCACCGATACCGATACCGGTGGTCGATACTGCGTTAAATACTCGTACTCGCATCGGTTTCAATGACCGATACCAAGAACCGATACTCACTCAACAGTATTTCACTACAACAAACTGGTCGCGCTTTGTGGAGAAGCAACCCCGTGGCGGAGCCGGAGACACTCTTCTCTGTCTCAACTGTCTCAACAGTCTCAACTTCTGAGCAGCCAATCACGCTATCCAAGTTGTTTTGCCGTCCAATCAGATGGCCAGTTTGTCTCAACAGCAGAATCTGGAGCCGCCATCTTGGATCCTCGCTACGCAGCGCTCACTTCTTTCAATAGACAGGAGGAAAGTGAGACGCGAGTACAATACAAGACTTTATCGATATTGTGCTTATTAACCGGTGTTGCATACGTGTGTATGACATATTAGTGCTCATATTAGTGCTCTTGTTAGTGGCTGACAGCCCCGGAGTTACTTGTAATCAGTCCGTCCCAACGCGACGCAAATGTTTCGCGCGACCAGATTACATGTAAAGTCTATGCACAGACGCGTGTGGTTGCGACAGACGCAAATTTACGCCGGCGGCACGTTAGACGCGAGAGTTGAAATTTTCCATATTTAATACATCTATAATTGAGAAGCTCTGCGCGTCATCACCGCCGTCCTGCCGGTTTGAATCAAACTGTTGCTGATCCACCAGAAGCAGCGCTGGCAGCGGCCTCATTCAGACGCTGTTGTGCGGCTACGGATGATATTATTGTAGCCGAGTGTCTGTTGTGTGTCTATATTTGTAATTCTAATAAAATGAAAACACGCTGCAGGGTAACTTGAACCACTTTTTTATCTCCTTCACACACGTATATCCCACAATTCCACTCCTCTTTTCCTTTCCGTTTCTCCCTCCACAATAAAAGCACCGGAAACATAACTTGGAACACAGCTTCCTATATAATTGCTCATACCTAATATTATCGCTTACATTATGAACCCGGACACGGGGCGTTTTATGGTCCGACATTAGAGGGACTTCCACAAGAAGTTTAAAGCTTGGGATAGCCTTCTGTTAATTTTGTACTATAGGCTTGACATAATCTGCAGAGGATAAAATAAAATCTGCCTCCAAATTAATTGCACTTTCATGGAGACCAAATCTAAGAAGTATCGGTATCGGTACTCGGTATCGGCAAGTACACAAAAAAAAAGTATCGGTATCGTATCGGTTTGTAAAAAATGGTATCGTTGCATCCCTAGTTCAGAGGGTTTAAAAAGTCTATAAAAAAAAATTTCATCTCTATGAGAGAAATGAGAAGGCTTGGTCGATCATGCTGCATGGCCTCTCTTCATCCGGAGGAGAAAGTTCCTCTTCTCCTCCAGAAGCTCCTGAATGCGTTTGTTCTTGGTTCTCTCTCGGAGGTTGACCCGCCGCTTTGGGATCAGATTGTTCTGGGAGATGTCATTGTCTACGCCAATGATCCTGTTGTATATGATGTCAATGGAGTTGTTCTCCCTGTTCTCCTCTGGTCGGGTGATGGTTGTGATGACTGGTTTTTCTGTTGGGGTAATGGTGGTAGGAGGTGAGGCCGTGGCAGGGTCTGAGGTCGTTGTGGGAACATGGAAGGTCACAGGGATATACTCAGACAGGTCCAGCCAGGGAGAGGAAGCAAGGTCCGTCATATCTTCACTATTGATAGTTGGGATCACCATGGTGAGTCCGTCGGCCAGCACCATGGTGTCACTGACCACTCCCACGTTGCTGTAGGACACTGGGATGTCATCGTCACTGAGAATGGTTTCGCTGGTTATTGTGACATCACCGCTGCTGGTCATCGTGATATCACTATATGGCATGTTTCCACTCGGCATGTTGGCTTCTTCAAAATGAGTGGGTCCAGTCTGGCTTATGAAGTCTCCAAAGGTGCTGGGTGTTGTCGTTGAAGTATCATGATACCACAGAGGAGTTTCATCTGTAGTTGTTGTTTTGTTATTGACGTAAGTTGCATTGATTCTGGACTCAGGCAACGGTATGCCTGCAGCTGTTGCATATACACTGGTGCTGGATGAGATAGTGGAGAAAAAGTACTCTCTCAGTTGTTGTGGACTTGTATGTGGAGTGGGGGCTGTGGTATAATAGGAAGGCATTGTTTTAAGAGTTGTCTTTTTTGGGTTACTCTTTGTCTTATTGTGATTAACCTTGGTCTGAATGAGTGTGGATTTTTTGGGACCTGGTTTTGTGGTCTTTAGAGGCTTTGTCTTTGTTTGTTTTTTCTTTGTAACTTTTGTCTTTGGCTGAATCTTCTTTTTGGGATTGGCCTTTGGAGGAGCCTTCTTTTTAAGCGTGGGTTTGTGTATTTTCTCCAGAGTCTTCTTCACTGGAGGAGTCTTTTTAACAGCGGTCTTTACAGGGGGATTCTTTTTAGGGGTAGCCTTTGATGGAGAAGTCTTTTTAGGAGTAGTGTTTGGTTGAGTAGTATTTGGCGAAGTATTGTTTAGTGCAATAGTCTGTTTGGGAGTAGTCTGTTTGGGAGTAGTCTTTTTGGGAGTAGTGTTAGGTGGAGTAGTCTGTTTGGGAGTAGTGTTTGGTGGAGTAGTCTTTGGTGAAGTAGTCTTTTTGACAGCGGTTTTATCTGTTCTATTTTTGAGGGGATTGCTGTTCCATGGGGTTTTCTTTTTTGAAATATCACTTATTTTCTTTTTGGTATTGATCTTTGGTGGAACATCTTTTCTTGTAGTATTCTTTTGTGCAGTATTCTTTTTTGTATTGACCTTTGGTGGAATCAGCTTTTGGGGGGTTTTCTTTGGCAAAATCTTTTTGGGCTTGGATTTTTGTGTAGAGTCTGTTTTTGTACCGCTTTCTGTTGGATTTGTCATCACTGGACTGGTTGATGCTGGAAGGTGTGTGGCAGTTATAACAGATGTTGCTGGACTATTGGTAGTGCTTGGTGGGTCTGTGTTCACGTCTATGTCTGGGACAGGCAGAGGTAGGGGATGACCATTAACACTTGGAGAAGTTGCGATAACTGAGGTCGTAGCTATGTGAAATGTAGTGGGGAGGACAGGAGCACTGGTGGCTACTGGAGGATGAGTGGTGATCATTTGTGTAGCACTGAGTTGGGAAGCGGTGGAATGAGGAACAGCAGTGGTCGAGCCAGGAGGATGAGTGGTGGTCCAGGGATTGATGGTAGAAGCTGAAATGGTGGCGACGACAGCTCTGGTGGGTCGGATGGAGTTGACGCCCGAGCTGACGGTGGGTGGAGAAGCACTGGGCAGGATGGATGTGAATGTGGAGTTGGGTGGAGGCTCTGTAATGGTGACATTGCTGCAGGACTTGCAGCACATGCGCTGGTAATCCGGCAGAGGGCAGTAGCGTTTCAGCGCCTCCATACGACAGAACACAGAGCGGTCTCCATGACAACGCTGGCCTGTGGAGGAGAGAATAGAGAGCTGACACTGGGTGCAGCCAGCGGTAGAGACCATGGAGAGGTGAGTGTTATGTATAAGATTGCGGGAATATATCTTTGTATGTGACAGAATGTACAATGTGCAACAATAAGTATGTTTGCCTTAGTCTTTGTGTATGTTTGGAGTGTGTGTGTGTGTTTCTGTGTGTTGGTTCCACACCATGCAGTACAGTAGAAAGGCCAGACCATTAGCAGATGATGCAGAAAGGAAGAGGAGAAAAAAAACAACAACAAGAGCAGTCATGAGATTAGTCCAGAGCAACTGAAATGGAAAAAGAAGGGTCACAAGGCTTGTGTTGTAAATATAACTCTCAGGAGTTTTTCTAATTTTGTTGTTGTTAAGTTGTAATCCTCTACCACTTGACAAGTCCCCGGTTTGTACCATGCCAGTAAACATAACTGTGTTCAACTGGCAATGTTTGACGTTCTCCCTGACAAAGGATCTGGCCAGTGAACATTCCTGGTGAGAGAAAGATCACACTTTTCAAAACGTTTTTATTGATACAACTTTGCTGTTGAGAATGACAGTAACTGAAACAATGAGATGTACGCCCCCCTGCTCAATATATAGATATATTCTTTTCTTAAGAAAAATAATTCAACTGTATCGAAAGTTACAAGTTCACAGTCACTTTGGTAAAACACTTCATTACTTGGAAATTAACCAGTCAATCTGTTTATCGATTGAAAAAAAAACATGAAGTACATAAATTATATTTGCTTTTTAAATGAATTACATAATTTCCATGATGATGTAAAAACTGGAATGGCACATTAAGTGTCATATGAAACATTTACAAAACATTAATAAAATTTCCCTGATAAATCAAAGTGCATATAGACGCAGTGCACGTAGTCCATCTGAATGTTTCTTCAACGTTAGCCAAACGTTAGCCAGCCCCACGCAGCAGGCCAGTGAAGCCACAAAACAGTTACCCATAGTATATAATATTATAGAAGAAGATAACAGTCATGAACATTATTAAATACAGTCAACACCAATGTTATATACAGTCGCACTGCTAGGTCTGGCTTGGTCTCATACAGTCCAACTCCAGCAGAAGGAAACCTTGGATAGCTCGCTACATAGTCACAACAGAAATAAGTGATCACAATACAATGACAAGTCTGAAGTGTTTTTTTTTCTAGATGCCATATGTGTCGATACCCTAGGCCCTTTGTAAACCCATCCCAGTAGTCGGACATTGGTCCAACATCACCTTGGTAGGTTTGATGGTTGGCGGGTGTGAGTTTGTTAAGTTGGTTTGAAGCTGCCTCTATTCCGAGTGAAACTTTGAATGAGTAAAGCCATCTCTTTCACAGATAAATGCCATTACATTCAATCCAAGATAAGGCATTGTTCATGTGGTTAATGTTCATCAACATAAAATGATCATCGGACGCTCTCAAATCAAAGTTTATGAGGTATTTCTGTATCTGATCGCAATGTGTAAAAGCCCGAATGATGAAGCCTCCTTCCTACACACACAAACACACAAACACACACACACACACACACACACACACACACACACACACACACACACACACACACACACACACACACACACACATAATCAGACAAACTTTGACTGACAAAACTAGTATATCGCATTGAATCACATTTGTTGACTCACTCATCTAAACACAAGACACACATGCACACAGACGCACACACAGACACACTAATATACACTCACACACATGCATACAGGTGATGGATGCAAATGTGCATGACAAAACTGGATCCTATCCTTAAAGAAAACAAGAAGCGACAGTAAACCACTGATCCATCTGAGAGAATGGAGAGGCAACTAACTGACCAAGTCCTGCATAATATAGGTCTAACCCCTTCCCTCCAAAACACTTTACCTTTATTAAATATTCATCTGTATTTATGTAAAATCAATAAAAAAATACACATAACAGTCAAGGATCTAAGCGATCAATAGCAGTCCAAAGGTTTTAGGCAAATAAGCTACAGCTTATTCATGGTAAAACGTTATTAATATTATTGTTACTCATATAGATTTAGATTTATAGGTATATATAAATACAAATATATTTATAGATGTATTTGTTTAAAGTCTGCAAGCACAAATAAGCTGCATTTATTGAACTTTAGTATAACAGTCAAAGAGAGGATGGCTGATGATGAGGTGAAATGGGAAGCAACCTCAAACGGTCAGACTACCCTGTTTTTGTGTTGTTTTTTTTTAAATTAGCCTTTCTTCAAGATCCTTCGCCTCACAGTTCCCTCCCCCCAAAATCAGAAGGTTTACTTTAGTCACTTCCTGTCCTGTGCTGATTTCCTGTCAATCTGAGAATGGAACGTAGAATGAGACGCCATTCTCGTCCTCGAATGGAACCAGGATGTCAGATGAGCACTTTAGCAAAGATGTCCTCATTGTGACAAGATCACATTCACAATAAAGCTTTCATATATTTTTTTTTAAATCACTTTTTTTTTCTATATAGATATTTATATACCTTTTCTGTTTATTTTCACACCTGTTTCTCCCCACAATGACAGTGCGCTACAAAAAGAAAAAAGCGCAGCTGCATCTCAGGAGTGTTAACCCATGACAACACGCAGCTAGCTCGCGCAAAACATGGCCGCCAAATGCAGAGTGGGTCCCCTCACACATGAGCGGCTCCTCGACACGTCTCGGGAGGTGCCCATGAAAACCTGTTCGCCTTGCCACTTCGAATCCTTTTCACATCAAATTTTTTGTTGATCTTTTGAGTTTTCGACTGGCCAGCGGTTACAACACAATGCTCCACAAAGGAGATAGAGATAGAGAGAGAGAGACAGAGCAAGAGAGAACCAACTAGCACACACAGGAGCCAGAGACCTCCCCCCAGTCAGAGCCGTCTCAGACACACAGAGAGAGAGGCAACATCCCCCCCTCCCCCCAAAAAGAGAAGCGAAAGCTTTGCCGCTCGCTTACAGGCGTGGGCACAGGCACGGGCCGTGGGGAAGGTCAGGGGGCCAGCCGGGGCCGGCCCTGCAGAGACAGGAGGACAGAGATGGGCAGGGCCCAGCAGAGGACAAACATGCAGCTGCGGCTGCCGCTGTGGAGGCCAGGCTGGGAACTATAGAGGGAGGTTTTACGTGAGGAGATCTTCGGGTAGTTGGTGTTAGGGCGAGACAGCCACTGGATCAGGATGTTGCCGTTCTTGTTGAGGTCCGACGAGCCCTCTGCAGAGAAGCAAAGGGAGAGAGGGATGCAGTGGTTAAGGTGGGAGGGGAAGTCTTTGGATAGTTATTGTGATCACCTTTCCCAGGATCTCCTGTCTACACTGATATCTGGGCCGGTTTTAGAATATTTACAAGTTATTACAAGTAGTTGTTGAGATCTGGCATCATGGGGATATTGTCAAGGGCAAGTAACACAAGTGTTTTTGAGCAAGATTATCTGAAGAAAAAAAAACTCTTCCAAATAAGTTCAGTTAACATAAGAGTGTCTATGATTGTTTGACTGATTGGTCCCATCATACTGAGCTATTTATTGTCCTTTCTTTTAGCACAATGTTGGTATTGCAGATAGGAATGTTGGCCACAACTAAGAAGTTCCACATTTTAATAAAGTGAAATTCTTAAGACAATTGTGTGTGAATAAAATCCTTTGAGTGACTGGAGGCTCCTTAACACTCACTGGGACATGGATCCAGGCGACAGACTCTGATGGTGTCGGGCTTACTGTCCAGACACAGGCCGATGGTGTTGTCCCTGGTGTGGCACAAAGCCTGCCTCTGCTGGGTCCCGTTACCACATGACACCGAGCACTGGAGATACAAGACATCCCCAACAAGCACTTTAGAACACACAACATGGTATATATGGACTTAAAATCAGAACAAGTACATTTAATGTACATGATCATCATGACATTGTGTCTTTCTAGTATTTTTCCTTAGTTTGCAGCAGTGGTTCTCAAACTTGTTTTTGTCACGCCCCACTTTGCAGGAAGAAACAAGTTCATGCCCCACCGCCCCAACAAAATTGTAACAAAATGGTCCATACTGAATTTTTATTTAAATAACTGTTTGTGACTCCTCCATCTGTGCTTTTTCAAATAATAGAATAAAGAAAATTGCAATCTGTTTGAAGTAAACCGGATTACTCCATCAGATGAAAACAAATAAAATGTGCAATCACTTTGTTAGAACAATGCAAATAAAGTTAAATCTGTGCAAAAAAATTGTGAGGATCCGCAAGGCACCACCGCCAGGGGGTGCCAAAGCAACCCTGGGTGCGGCCAGGGTGTGTGTGTGCAGGTAGAGGAGGGGCAGTGTGAGGAGAGCGCTCCGCAGCTGCAACTCATCCCGGCTCATCAGCGGCGGGTTAAAGGCAGTTTCCTCCCGGACTCCCGTTGTCGGGTTATTACGGAAAGTGCCCCTGTCCAGAGGGTTTCACGCCACGAGCTACGCCTGGAGCCACGCTACGCCACGAGCTACGCCTGGAGCTACGCCTGGAGCTACGCCTGGAGCTACGCCTGGAGCTACGCCTGGAGCTACGCCTGGAGCTACGCCTGGAGCTACGCCTGGAGCTACGCTACGCCACGAGCTACGCCTGGAGCTACGCTACGCCACGAGCTACGCCTGGAGCTACGCCTGGAGCTACGCCTGGAGCTACGCCTGGAGCTACGCCACGAGCTACGCCTGGAGCTACGCCTGGAGCTACGCCTGGAGCTACGCCTGGAGCTACGCCTGGAGCTACGCCTGGAGCTACGCTACGCCACGAGCTACGCCTGGAGCTACGCTACGCCACGAGCTACGCCGGGAGCTATGCTACGCCACGAGCTACGCCTGGAGCTACGCTACGCCACGAGCTACGCCTGGAGCTACGCTACGCCACAAGCTACGTGTGGATGAGTATTGCCTGCGGCCCTGAGGACTTAGGTTTGCCTTGAGGGACATTGCATTTACGTTTTGTGGAGTTTGGCCTGAAGGCCTGAGTTTTTGTGTTTGTTTGAGTTGCTTAAGAGACAATAAATACACCTTTTTGTTATACTTTGCCGTGTTCCGAGGGTTTTGCTATTGGGTCCGGAACACAACCCTGACAAAAATAACTCATATTTGGCCAAAGAAATAGCTTATTGTGGCTGCAATTAACCTGTTTCTTTTCAAGATAATAACAATAATGTGCAACCTGTACAAAACAAAACAAAAAGAGTGCAGATATTTGGTAGCCATCAAGTTGTATCAGTATTAGTGGCTACAATGAGCCTGCTTTCCTTTACAAATCTATAAAATTCTGCATCCCGGGGCCCACCTGTAATATATCCGTGCCCCACTAGAGGGGCACGCCCCACAGTTTGAGAACCACTGGTTTATAGTCAGAAGTAATAGTGAAGATTACATCATCGGTTTCTCAGGGACTTTTCAACCTTGCCAAGAATACAGTTCTGGGGAAGTCCGACATTTAAACCACTGAGTCTCACAAAAACACCAGCTGTTGGGCTTCAATACAAAAATATCAGTATTATGGTTAGGTATTTCCCCTGCAAAACCCTAAATGGGCCAAACTTTTGATTCCTGTTTCTCTACGTTTAGTACCTGCGACCATGGTCCAACTCTCCACTGGGTCGGGCAGGGGTGTCGGTTGCAGGGCCTGCGAGTCTCCGGCCGGTTGTTGTCGCAGTGTTTATTGTGGATGGAGCGTGTGGTGTTGTCATCTGACGGCTGGACACAGCTGACTGAGCGGATTTGCATCCCTGTCTTTCCACATGTTTTGCTGCAGTTCTGCCACTCCCCTGTCACCCAACTGGAGGACACCACAGGGCAGAGAGAGGGAGACAAGAGGTCTGATGGCATTCAAAATGTCAACATTCTGAAGAAAATGATGAAAGAGGAGGAAAGACAAGGCCTGCTGAATATAGAAACAGCCTAAAGTTGTCTCTATCACTGTGTTATTTCTATTCAGTTGGTAATAATACAGTGCATACATGGGTGGGGGGCAGGGCTTCTGGTTGCAGTCTCTGGTGTCTCCTCTCGGTTTTATGTTGGATTTGTTACAGAAGCTCTTGTGGACCATCTTACTGTCAACCTTTCTTCTGCATCCGTATCGCAGGTACTGCTTCCCTACAGCAAGAGGGAGTGGAGGATTTTACAAATGTAAGCACCAGAAACATAAAGACGTTCATTATCGTTGATCTTAGAGACACAACGGTTTCACAGCAAGTATTTCCTTCGCTCTACTTTACCTCCATCACAGGGCTTGGAGCAGTAGGACCATCTCTTAGGAGCCCACTCATAGGCACTGTCCTCTACCAGCATGTTGTTCTGAATGGCAGAGTCACTGTCCATGTTCATCATGTATTTATATGACAAATTCACATCCTCATCTCCATGCAATTTCATCTACAAAGAGAAAGTCGTGACAAAACCCAATGAACACTTTTGATAACTGACATCATTTTAGACATTATATATATATATATATATAAAAATAGTGTAATTTGGATTGTTTGGTATGCACTATTTTCACTATTTCATCGTGTACCATGATCAGAATTCCATGTCTCAGAGGGCCAGTGGTCTGAAGTGTCTCCTTGTCGTTGTCATTCTCATATTCCCACTCCACGCCCTTTTCTATCATCGAGTGGGATTCTGGGTAATTGTTTTCCCCGTTCAAGAAGAACAGTCCTGATGCCACGTTCTTTACAGCTGTAGATGGGTGAGAATTTTAATTGATTAAACTAGTACCACACAAGTATACAACGTAATACTATATAAACACGCAGGAAAGAACAACCATATACAATGTCCAATACCTAAAGTGTGTGAGGTTGCTTTCAGCTCTTGGATCAGTAAGTGTCTTGCTCCTCTTGGAATTTCAAGAACTTTGAGGAAACCTGAAATGAAGAAGACACCGGTTGTGTGACGCTGACATCATACAAATGTTACAGTTTCCCGACGAAAAGCCAGCTTTTCAGCCAATCCCGTAAAAAGCTCTTACTCATTTCAGCCAAATACTCCTGCTCACTAGATAAAGCCCTTACAGTCTTGACTATGTTCATCCAAAGTAAACATTGTAAAGGTTCTGTGAAATGTCAGTGCTGTAATGTAGGTGTGCTCTGATGTGAAAGGCTAGAAAATATACTAATAAAAATTCACTCATCGAGTGGGGTTTGACGTAACTTCTTAGCAGCCCTTGAACTGGACATTGCTGCTAATTATCCTCCAGAGGGCGATGTTCAGCTGAATATAACCAAACGTGCAGTGTACACTGCAAAGGAACACTGGACAACTATTTGTCCTACCAACCAGCATGATGGATAGCTGCTACATCTGATGTCATGTCTTTGCTACATTGAGATCAGGATTGTCACTGCCAGTGTGTGTGTTCACCTTGTTTCTTGGCAGTACGCGTGATGGTGTCTTTGAAGGTTTTGCAGCTGGAGTTGTCTCCTTCACACACTCCACACTTGTCCTCCTGCTTTGAGGAGCCAACCTCACCGTCGCAGCCCACTTTCTGTTCATGAGGACATGGAAAGTTGAACACATGCTGATCCGACCACAACGCAGCAGCTGTCTCGCTCTCTCACACACATAACGCCACTCACCTTACACTCCCCACGCACGCACACACTGTGCGGGTCCTTGTATGAGCAGCGGGTGCCGTCCAGGACCACTCTATGCATGAAGACCACGTCTCGGGACTCCTTGGATTGGCAATGCAGGCGGCAGCGTTTGTTAGCTATGAAACAAACACAAACACACAAACATGACCCAATTGGCCTATTTGAGAGCCATTTTTATGATTTCATATTCACAACTAACATGGGATTATTTTTTATATTTCTGAATGAGCTATTTGTGAGTCAGCGTGGCGCTCTGTCTCATTGTGTCTGTCTGTGTGACTCATAATACAACTACATGAGCCTCCAGAGACAAAACCTGGCAGTTCATCCCAGTGAGAAGGAACACTTCCACTTCATCACATTTATTACACATGGACATAATCCAGAGACCTTGTTTTATGGTGCATTGACACTAATAAGCAGGTGGCAGACGTGCTACTGTAGAATTATAATATTTGGAGAAAACACACTTTTCTTAGTCTGAAATGAGCAGAGTAGTGGAACGGCAGAGGTTAGCTAACCATTAGCTAACTATTAGCTAACCATTAGCTAACCTGTAATTATATTTAAGATCTGCTGTACATTAGCTGCCAGTTAATTTTTCTAGCTGCTCCCCACCTTTCAACATTTTAACATGAATATACATTTTGTGTGGACAAATAGAAAATAGTAAGCTTCATTTTTGAGAGCCCTCAAATGTTTTCAGGAGTTCGTTTCATATTTTGCACACTGCTCTATGAGGAGACATCTGATCCCGTTTGTGAGAAGACAGGAGACTATTTGGTTCGTACAATTTATTAGACAGACCAACGGATAGTGATTGGATGAATCCCTCTAAACAGCTGATTGATCCGCCAAACACATACAGGGCAGCTTTACGTTTCATGTTTCTTTGCTTAAGAGTATATTACAGTCTATCTGTTGACTCGGGAAAACACCCAAATAGAGATAAAAAACGACAGTGTGTAAAACGTCTTTAAACAAATACTACAATTTCACCCTCAGAGCAGACGCACTCTTTTTCTCTCCTAACACTATCTGAAACTCAGGAGATGACAGACCACGGATGGAATTCAATTTCACCTCCCTTTTTTTCTTCCCCCCCCACACACACACACAGACAAACACATCTGTGCACGCACACTAACACACACTCACGGAAAAGTAATTTGAGACTGAGAAAACCATGCTGAAAAATATGGCATTTAGGAACGATAAGAACGGAGAGAAAAACAATTTAGCAAGGTTCCTCTTAGCGGAGTGTGCGTAGTGTGACCTCCAATTACATATGGAGACAGCTCAGCACTTTACTCTAGAGCTGCCCTTTAGTTGGATGACAATTTAATACCTACCAGAAAGGCAGTGACACCTCCACTTAGAGACAGGGTGGTCTGACAACCACACACACACACACACACACACACACACACACACACACACACACACACACACACACACACACACACACACACACACACACACACACACACACACACACACACACACACACACACACACGTCACACATATTTCAATCTTCTCAATAATGTAAAGAGGTTTCAGATGTTTTGTAAATAACTCTAATAGTTTGTTCATGGGCCAACTGATACATTGATGAGGAAAACGATCTAGGAAGAGAGGGTTAGTGAAGTTCAAATGACATCCGGGAATGGGAGGAGAAAGAAAAGAGTTCAAAGAAGATTGTTGTTAAAGAGATTTCCAAAGAAAAGGCTTGGTTTTATGGGAGGTCGTAGGTCGTAGCTTAAAGCTGTACTCTGCAGGACAGCCAGATGTCAATGACCATAACAGAACAACACCAACTTATTACATCCATGTTGTTCTGTATAAATAAAACACTCTAAATAAAGCGCTTCCTCTTTTTGTCTTTCATTCGTATTTACAACTTCATTTGTGCATCATGCCATGTTCTGACAGCCTCTTTCTGTGTCTATTTCTCCACCA
The DNA here is from genome assembly GCA_023566465.1 of Cottus gobio. NCBI lineage: Eukaryota > Metazoa > Chordata > Actinopteri > Perciformes > Cottidae > Cottus > Cottus gobio. Next base: position 17,612,340 of record CM042216.1, read on the forward strand.
AATTACTTCGTCCCCTTTCCATCTGCGGGCGTATACTCACGGTCTGTGTGTTCATAAGGCAGCCAGTGGTGCTTGTTGCTGTGGATTTCAAGGTCCGAAGTGTGGCATTGCTCCTCTCGAGGGTCACTGTAGATATCCTCGCACTCGTTGGTGTTGCACATCTGGAACAGTTGAGTCGTCCCGATGCAGGTACGGCCCCCGTTGGCTGGTCTGAGAGAGTTGCAGTGCACAGGATGCATTATCATTCAAAACTTGGGCTGGAAATGAAACATTTAACACTTGAACAAACAATCTTGATCTAAGTGGATAGAGCAAATTATCCCCAGCTGAACTGAGCACAATTAAGCACAGAATGAAAACTTGTATTACACACACACACACACACACACACACACGCACGCACGCACGCACACACACACACATGCATGCACGCACACACACACATGCACGCTAGGAAACACAGTTTCATACCTAGGATTGTCACAGTCGCGTGTGCGAAACTGTACTCCTCCACCACAGGTGTGGGAGCACTGGCCAAACTCACTCCACGTCCCCCAGTTTCCATCTTGCTTTATGATGTCAGGTGTCAACCAGATGCAGTGACCTTTAAAGCAGTGCTGCAATAGGAAAATAATGCATGACACAGATGCTATTTGGATACAAAATCAGGGTTTTCAACAGAATATATGTTAATGTACAATGGTGTATAAATACCTTCCCATTCCCGCACATGGTGCCATCAATGGGCGGCCCTTTCTTGGTCTTGCAGAAGAAGGGATTGTCTGGGTGGCTACACCACAGCTGCTTACATGGATCAAACGTGCGATACTGCAGGGCACAGAGAGAGAGACTCCTTCTTACAATTAAAAGTCCTACTACACAGCACACTCACTGGGCAACAGTCAGGCCATCAATAATACAAGTCAACCATCATGAGACAGCTGGAATGAGACTAAACACTGAAAATAAAAATAGAGACGAGAAGAGAAATATCACTACAACAATAACCACAACAGTATTATACCCAACAATAACAACATCAACCCTGCACTGTGTCACTGCACTGTACACTACGCTCCACTGAGAAACACACAGCCATTCATGCAAACTAAACCAAAGGATGAGAGAGAGACAGCCCGTGGTTTAATTAGGTCACAAGGGAGGTCAGAGGGCAAAAGGTTGAAAGGCCAAAGGTGAGGTCTCATTGACGTCTAGAATGCCCCTAGACACAGATCAAGGACCAAATTCTCCTCCTTTTCTGATATGAACCATTGATGTAGATACCACCAAACTGACCCGTAGTCCAGTGCCTGAGGGGCCGTGCCCTCCTCCCTCCTTTCCACAGACTTTCATACCCACCATGACCCCCGCGGACCTTTGCAGGTCAGAGTAACAATCAATGGCTAGACTGTGGTAGGTAATAACGAATGACATCAGACTGGAGGATCCTAAAAGCTGAAGTGAAACATGGAAAAACAGCCTCTGTTTTGGCTCAACCCTTTCCCCTTGGATGGGAAAGACATCTTTCCAACCTTTTCCACTCGTTTATAGTCGTGAGTGTTCCAATATAATGAGGCTCTTCCTGCCAGCGCTGCTGTGATTTAACACAGAGATTTGCGGGAAAACAGTCAGGATATGGTGCGGTTCAACTCTTGAACTGCACCATCGTCACTGAACCAGTATAGTCACAGTGTTTTTAGGCCTTTTACGGCCACTGTCTGGAAATAAGCGTTTTAGAATCCTGCAGACTAGCGTCCAAAATATGACGATGGGTAGAACAGAGAAACAAAGTACAGTAAAAAAGAAAAGTAAGGAGCAACATTACAAACAATTACGACTTCTGAGGACAAATAGAAAAAGAAAATCTGAGAAAACAAATGACGGGCCACATGTCTTCGGGGAGGTGGGGTTACCTTACCTGCGTTCCTGACTGGCCCGCCTTTTGTAGCTGAGGGGAATGGGTTTGACAAGAGAATAGAGGGTAATCTAGCAATGTGTGCAAAGCCCCCGAATAAGCCCTTTGTCAATCAAGCAACAGAGTGGCTTCACAGTCAAAGAGTGGGTGAGGATGACAACGGGGAGGTTAGATGCCTGGAGAGATGCTGAAGCTCGGTGTGCTCTTTGTGACAGGCTCATGTAAAGGCACTGCAGCTGTGTGTTATGTTCAATTAAATATCTTTAAATCATATTTAATATTAACAACAGAAAAAATAAATAGCTATAAAAAACAATTACCTGCTTTTAAGCAAGATGTCAATCCCACCAGTGGCCGGGAGAGGAAAGCAGAGGACATCAGAAGAATGTGAACAGCTGCGTATGTGCGACTCTTTCATTACAATGTAGATCAGAGATAGATGATGAAAGTGCTGCGATCACAAGGAAAACCTTCAGAGCTCAAGAGTTCCCATACAAATGGATCTTCACAGTGAAATTCAGCAAATTCTGAATAAACTGAACGGACTGAATTCAAAGCGAGTTAAACCCCAACTCTGAAAAACAGCCTCATCTCGGGAGATGAAGTGACTGTTGCAGACGCTGTCAGTGTGTTGGTGTTAGTAAACTCTGGCTGCGTCTGAAAGGGGCCGTGACACGACGGGGATCTCTTACCGCGGTGCACATCGTGTAGCCCACGCCGAAGTCAAAGCGGCACTGTTCATTCATGGAGTAGTGCAAACCAGGAAGCTGAGGCAGAGCTGGCCAGTTGTGGTCAAAGGGGTCGTCACGGAGACAGTCATAGGATCTGCAAGAGGAGCCAAAAAATTGGGATGAATTTCATTTTCTTCCAGTTACTGCATGTGTCATCCAGCAATATAAATGTTGGGGCTGCAACTAACAATTATCTCTATTATTATTATTATTATTATTCAAGTTTATCTTTCATACACTTATTATTGAATCCCCTTCTTCATTCAAGTGTTTTACGAGTAGTATGTGTGGAAGAACCTACCAACTTACCAAAAACAAAAGTAATTCAAATATATTTAATTAGTTTCATGAAACCATAACATTACCTTACCACCTTACCAGACCCTTTTGTGCAGTAATACTCGTACACTTTGCAATAACAAAAGTTCTAGGATAACAAAATCCCAGAAAATATCAACGAGACGCAAACACACTATTAAATATTGATGAAAGTGTCAACCTTTAAAATCCCATGTAATGAAATTCTATGAGGTGGCGTGTGTGTGTGTGTGTGTGTGTGTGTGTGTGTGTGTGTGTGTGTCTCACTGAAGGTAGCGTCCCAGCTCTTGCATGCTACATCTGGACCAGTGAAAACGGTGGAAGGCAGCTTGCACCAGTGGAGCCATGATGCTGCCCATGTGCACCTCATCTCCACAGCGGTTCCCCTGGCCGTCGTGCTCCATCCCCAACCTGCAGACAGAGAGAGAGACAGACAGAGAGAGAGAGAGAGAGAGAGAGAGAGAGAGAGAGAGAGAAAAGGAGATTAAGCAGCGGAGACAGATTGGGAACACGTGGGAGGAGGAGGAGGAGAACAAGTGAGGGCAGGGAGGCAGAAGCAGTTCCCTCATCAGATATTGACGGAGGTACCGATGGAGCCACACTGTAACGATACGGTCACATGAGTGACTGCTCTGCTGTCTTCTGCTGCTGCAGCGTGAGAGCAGGCCCGAGGACTTCATTATGGCAAATGCACTTACACGTGTCCGGTCTCGTGCGCCACCACAAAGGCAGAGGAGAAGCCGTCCTCGTGGTTCAAAGTGCAGCTCCTAACCGGATGGCACATGCCCGTCACTGGGGCGTAACCTAGGCAACCAGGAAGAGAGACCCACTAGTCAAGATTTGTGTTGAACTGAAAGCCTAAAAAAATCAATACAAATTATTAACTTATTTGATATTTACCGTTAAAAGGTCATTGTGTCATTTTCGGTGTATATTTCCAACAATTAATCTTACGCAAAATGCTGATTCACATATGCGTGATGGTAAAGGAGCAAAACAAAGAAAAATGGTGTACTACTTCTTAAAATAAGGAAAGGAAGATGGATATATGTTCCATACCCACCAAAAAACACACTTCCGTGACAAAAACACACATTAGTGACAATCAACATATTATGTTTCGATTGTTAAATTATTCAATTTGTATAGATTTTTTGAATTAAATACTATTTAAATATTACTTTGTCAGTCTCTCTGCAACTCTTTACTTGAACTCCATACACTGAACTACACATCTGCTTAAATGATGTGCATTCATTCATCTGTGAGATAAAACCGATTTGGGTTAACTATACTTGCATTTCTACCTTAAATTTGAGACTTTTGAGCTCTCCAAAGACATAATAAATGTTTATATGACCTAATATACACTACTTACACATAGGTAAACACACACAAATGTGTGTGTGTTTGTGTGTCTAATCCTAACCCTAAACCGTCGCCTTCCACCCCTACATATGCCAATTTCCAACTCCCTGTGTGCTTGTCTGTCCTGCACTGCCTTTAATTGTGGGACTGTGGCTGGCCCTGCTCTGCCTATTGATTTTCTGCTGCTGAAGGCTGAGCCCAAGGGCAGCTGAAGGGCTTCTGAATAGCTAGGCCACTGCCTTTAGAGGCCTCTCCCCTGGGCCTGCCTGTTAGCCTGCACTCTGCTGCACAGAAAACCACCGAACCCACAGTGCACTATGCAGCTTCATGAGGCGAAGGCAGGAAGAGGGGAGTTTTCCATGTTTCTGTGAGTTCAAAGTACTCAAGAGGGTGGGCATGCCGTTTCGATGTATGCACTATATGTTAATCAGAATGCGTTTAGTGTACCCTGCATGCCCGTGGGGCCAAATTCCTGGCGTGTGAGGAAGATGGCGTGATCGTGATACTCAGAGTCCCCCGTGTCCTGCTTCTGCTGCAGGAAGGCCCAGCGACACACGTTCTCCAGACTCTGAGATGGGTTCCCCAGTTCAATCAGACTCATGGACTGGAATAGGAGAGACACATACAGGGAAAGAGAGAAGAGGGGGTAAAGACGCTAAACCTGCTTCTTGTTTCAGCTCGTGTACAACAACATCTTATTCCGTCCTGTAGGGGGCAGTGTCACAATGTTATATATTGTCAGCACATCTTGCAAATTGCTGAGGTGTACAACACACACTCACTCCAAGGGATCCACAGTACTCACACAATAATGCTCCTATAATTTCAATAATGAATAAGAAACTGAACACAGAGATGCCTATTAATGAGTTATGCACTAATAGTCAAAAACATGTCCAATTACCGAATATGTATCTATGATTAAATGAACAATAGTGACACCCACACAAGCACCCGGATACCAGCAATGTCTTCCATTCACCTTCACCTCTCATTCTCTTCCTCATTAGGATCTCTGCTCCCCTCTCTCTTTCCATGTCTCTTTGTCACTGCTTCTTTTTGGCCTCACTTTGTGCATTTCCTCTGTTTTTCACACACTCACAATGCACAGCTGAATCAAACAGGGAAATGTGTGTTTTGTGAGTGTGCTGCAGTGAAGACATATGGCCTGCCTCTACACAGACAGAGTAGCTACATGTGTGTGTGTGCTTCATCATGTTCATCAGGTGTGTTTCAGTGTGTTTCTGTGTGTTTTTATGTTTAGAGATGTATCTGGAATGGTATGTGTGTGTGTGTGTGTGTGTGTGTGTGTGTGTGTGTGGGTGCGCCCGCATTCAGGGTCACATAGCCAATCTGCAGGCTGTCTGGGTGCAGCTCTGTTGCCACGGTAATTGGGGATGATGGACAGCCAGAGCTTTGGCTGAAGCTGCGTAGGGGCTGGCCCAGAATGACCAATGTAGGAGTGTGTGTGTGTGTGTGTGTGTTTCCAGGGCTCCACTGGGATGGTCGACATGTAGAGAGGAGAGGAAGAGATAAGGCTACAGCAGCATAAGTGTATCACAGAGCACCTATCCAGCAATAAAATCCCTCCTGTGGGGTAATCCCAGCCCTTCTCCATTCCTGCCATCTCTCGCTTTATCTATGTTTTCCCCGCTCTTCCACCCCACTCCATCCTTCTCTTTGGCACAGGCAGGAAGATATAGAGTTACAGTCAAGAAGAAAAAAGGATGCTACCCACATCGCCCGGTCTCTCTGTTTATGAATGAGGGAGGGCTATCATTGATTGTTTATCTTTGCCTGGACTTCCCATGATTCTGTGCAGCAGCCTACTGGGAGGAAGGCTGATTGCATAACGGGGCAGAGTTTCTGTGTGCTTTGGTGCTGAACTGTGAAGGCGTGCGACTTGAAAACACTCCCCTGGGATGCAGCATGCTTTTAGTTCCTCTTTTGCTCAGTCCACTGGAATAACAGGCTCCGGGCATCAGTGCGTGCTGATGATTGTGTGTGTGTGTGTGCCTGTATGTATGTATGTATGTATGTACGACTTGGCTGTGCTTACTGTAAGTATACTTAAAGCAAATGGAGCAAAATCCTATCAGAGATAGTGCTGAGAGACAAGGCATCCACTTTTCAGGAACTGCATCACAGGCAGAGTTTGAGTAGAAGTCATCAGGGCTTACCTTGCCGTAGCCCAGCATGATAATCCTCACCAGCACCACGTTGATCTTTGCTCCCAAAGACTGGTCATGGTAGATCTCATTCACCTGGAGTCCCACAGAAAAACACAAGAGGCAACACCAGTCTCAGAAGAAGAAATACAACAATATCAAAACTAATATTTAGAGGGTTTGTAGGTTGTATCTAATAGCTATATTAATGGTTGATACAGTAATTAACTTGATAATGCTTTACAGATCAGTTATAAGCCATGAATTAGGACATCTTTTGAGTTGCTGGGTTGTAATGGTAGTAATCCAACAATTAATGCCCATTTTAATTATTTTCCCCAACTTGCTAATAAACCACTAGGTCTACTGGTTAACATAAATAAATATAAGTTTTTATAATAATGAATCAATTCCAAACAACTCCCTTTTAATAAAAAGTTAAAATTTATAACTGGCTTAAAACAGATTAATAATTAATACATATTAACAATTAATTCATCCAGTAGTGTAAAGGGTGCAAATATCTGACTAAAGTAACCCACCAGCAACACGGTGATATGAGAGACTAGAGGTGAAGAGAAAGGCCCAAGAAGAGTTGAGGAGAGGGCAATGAACTCAGTTACCCATGAGCACTGACGGAGAGGAGATGAAGGAAGAAAGATGCAAAGCAAGGAAAGAGCCTAATGCAAGGAAACAAGGTAATGTGTGACAAAGGAGATGCAGAGGGCATTATACTGGTGAAACACACACACACACACACACACACACACACACACACAGAGAGAAAGAGAGAGAGAGAGGGAGAGAGGGAGGGGTAAATTGGCGCTGGAGTTGAGGCCTGCTGTCCTCAGTGACTGTGTGCGGTGCCTAATGAGGCAAAGGGATGTAAAAACAGACAGCCGTAATGAGATGGCTGATGTACACGCTGTGGAGAAAGAGGAACACACAGACTGTACAAACACACACACACACACACACACACACACACACACAGACACACACAGAGAGATGAAGAACAGAATTGCAGACACACCCAGCCAGCGAGAGAAAGGTAGAGAGTTGAGGAATGCTACGAATAGAGACAAGAGGCAGAGGGAGAGAGAGCAGGGGCGAGGGAGCACCAAGGCAAAGCGAGGAAAGAGAGAGCGCTTAGACGGGAGAGGAAACCATGGATTCTTAGAAAACACGTAGAGCTGTGTTTTTAAAGAAGAGCGGACTCATTTGGAATAACTTAATGCTCCATACGTGAGGTAAAGTTGGAAATTCCAGCAACCTATTTCGGAAAATTACAGGGGAGTGATCCTTCAAGTCAGAATCCTAATTTGTTAACCAAAGTCGCCTGGAATACATTTCTTTGATGACGTCAACACATAAACGTGGTTTTGATGTAAAGCCTCAACAGCGTTACAGAAAGTTCAGAAAGATCAAAATAATGCCGAGTTTGGTTTTCAGCATCTGCCTCTGTGTGGCTGGGAACATCGGTCTGGTAAATGGTCAGATAAACTAATTAACCTTCCAAAATGTTAAGTTTACAGTTGCTAGCATTATAAGCTCACTTGCTAATGTGACCAAATAACACTAAAACAAGATTAGCAGTTTCAGTGGAAGAAGCCTTTAATGTCAGGAGAACTTTGTCGGTCTCCATGTGATGGTTTTCCAAGCTGGAATAATTGACCTTCAACTGTGGATGAAAGAGGACGAAAGAGGAGCAACACTTGAGGGTTCTGATCATTGTCATTTTAGGGCAATACAACCACATTAAAAGAGGTGCTGCGGCAATTTTGCTATTGCTTTTCCATAAAGTTGGGGAGCTTGCAAGAGACAGAATGAAATATAAATGGACAACATTGATGCATGAGATTATTAATTTCTTGTATGGATACAACATAAGGTAGATAAAGCTGAGATTTATTAATTTATTGTATAAATAAAACATAAGGTAGATAAAGCTGTACATTATTGTATGGATACAACATAAGGTAGGTAAAGCTGAAATGTATTAATTTCTTGTATGGATAAAAAACAAGGTATTCTACACTTTCCATAATGCAACTTTGTTAAAACATCTTTGTCAAGTGATGCTTTTTTAGCATTTTTCTCAGACTGGACAAAGCTGCGATTCATTGACCTGCAGTATGTTTCATAATAATAATAATATTATACACGTGTAGTACTCTGACATGCACTGGACCCTCTAAACAACTTGACACAACATGCTACTGTTGTAGTGTCATCATGAATCACATTTTATAAATGTCTCATATGTTTTGCATGTCAAATCCTAATCTGCGATGTAACTCGTCAATATAGCTGCAGACAAATGTAAAATAAAAAAATAATGCAAATTGAACCTGTAATTGTACCGACTCTGAACATAATACACCGGCACAGTTCAGTGGCAAGGACCCATTATGTTAACGCCATTTTATGTTAATATACTTATATTTTTACACGGTGAGTTGTAGGCACACGTTTTCGGAGTGAGGGACGTGAGAGAAGACGAGAAGGGCGAAGTTTTCATTCAGCGATCTTCAGTTCAACATTTTGGACGCTCCTTTTACAGATTAAAAAAGATAGCATTGCTAAGCAACCACCAAACAAAGACAGAGTTATGTTGTCTTCCCAGTTTGACCCTGTCTGAGACTGCGTGTGTGTGTGTGTGTGTGTGTGTGTGTGTAGCAGTGTTTGTTTGTCTGAGATGACTTGGACACTTGGGTGAGTCCGTACACTCTTGGCCTGATCCGGCCCGTTTCCTTGACAACCGTTAGACCAATTAGGGGCGGTTGACTTCCAGGTGACCCCGGCACTAAGAGGTACACTCTAATGACACACACACACACACACACACACACACACACACACACAGATATGTGGCACAGTGATTCGTCATCTTAAAACACACACTCCCACATGGTCACTGACGTGTGCTCGCCGTGCATGTGCACATAGACGTGCACATATAGACACACCCACTCTCACAGAGTTCATAGGTAACAGCTGTGCAGACATGTCTCTCATTAAGGGCAACACCAGGTGTCATTATTTACCACCCAGCCTAAATTTGTCCAGCTTGGTGTGTGTCTGTCTGTGTGTGTCTGTGTGTGTGTGTGTCTTTGTAGTAAGTGATGCAGGCCGAGAGGTCAGCCAGGCACACCTTTCATTACTATCAGGTAAACGGTGCAGTCACTTACGACATGAAGACAGAATGTAGGAGAGCGATATTAAAGGCAGTACTTGTTTAACCACATAGATTATAGGTATAATCAATAACTTCAATTCTGCTGTTGGTCTGTGCATTTACAACCAGTTAATTGAATAGTTTTCCAGGTTTAGTGTTGTGTTAGGAGATTCAATTAAAATATAAAGCAAATGCACAGGCATTTTAGCAAAGTGCTCTAAATGAGAGAATAAGGGAGGGACAGTTCAGAACAAGGGAGACACCAGCAGTTCTGTCTTTTTACTTTTATCTGCACTTTATTAGCTGCAGGCACCTCATCCACCAGTTCACACATATTTAGTTTAATAAAGATTGCTCACCTAATCATAATTAAATGACATATTAATGTAAGAATGTGTCTATTTCTTTGCCGGAGACTAAGATATAGTAGTAATATGATTGAATTAGATTTAGATGTGTTATAATGTCAATATTTTGATAGAAAACCAACTGATCACGGAATGTGGGTTTCATTTAATATGCATTAAAAACACCCTCAGCTGCCGATGAGACAGAACTGAGTCATCAAATAAAATTTGGCTAGAGTGCCACATAAATTAGATAAGACTTTGGACAGCTTTTCTACATCTTTTTGTCACCACACTTGGGAATATTTTAAAATGTGAAAACCCAGAAATTGGAGCTCCCAGCCTTGACAGTGCTCCTTGCAACTCTGTGACACTTGCAGCTAACAAGGTGTCTATTATTACCTGGACTACCTCTCCTTTCCCAGCTCTTCCTACCACTTAATGCGATGACTTCCTCTGCCTCCAGGAGCTTTGGTAGCGACAAGACTGAACGATCAACACCACTTCCAGATAGCTGTTGCAGAAATTATGCTTATCGCATACTGGAGCAGATAAAACATAATTTGTCTGCACAGGTGCCACTCCTTCACCAGCAGTGGCTATTCATATCCACGAATAGTGTGATTAACACTTCACTGCACCTACTAAAGGTCTCATTAATGGGTGAGACAGAGAGTAGACAGACAGATCATTGTTACTCACTAAATCTATCACCATGTTGCCACAGGAAGATTACACTTAATTCATCATTTATAAAGCATTGTTCCAACATGAACACTCATTAGTAACTAATTAGTATGCAATTCATAAACACAAATATGTTTTATTCTTGATGAATATGCTTGACTATTATGCGTTTCATGATTGGGTTTGCATACTTTATAAATGATGGATTCCCCGTTGGTAAATTAAGTAATATATTGCAAACCACTTATTAAGGACTTATGGATGATGCTTTAATGGTTAACATAGTGTGTAGTTATTATAAAGTGTTACTGCCATTTCTCCTCCCTTTCACTTTCCTTTTTCCCACTTCACTGTATCTTATTAATTGACTTCTACTTCTGTTTTGCCTTTTTCCTTCTCACTCTCACTCTCTTGAAATTTAACACTGTTAAAAAATGTCTTCCCTTTCAAGTTTTGTTCTTGTTTGTGTTGTCCTCCCTGTCCATATCGCTGTCAGTATATGCCATGTGATCTGTCTTTGGTCTTGAAGTGAGGTAAACACATGGGAAAGGAGTGGGAAGCAGAATCACCAATACACACATTCAACTCAACCTACACATCAAGACACAAAAAACACACTTTGACACTCCCGTTGAACTTCGCAGACATGATTTAGTGGTTTTCTGTGGGGGCGCTTTGATGTCCTGCAGTACCGCCTCCCCCCTACCCTCCAACACACACACACACACACACACACACACACACACACACACACACACACACACACACACACACACACACACACACACACACACACACACACACACACAGACACACACACACACACACACACACACACACACACACACACACACAGACACACACACACACACACACACACACACACACACACACACACGCACACCTTGACTGATGGAGGCAAGTAGGAGGAAGATGCACAGAGTAATTACAAAACACGATAGATGAGTGGAAATAAGAAATTCAAGAAACAATGCAAACATTGTGGTTTTACAGTACAACCTTTCGTACTGAAACGCAAGCACTTTATTTATCATTTGAGGGTACGGCTGTGTAACAGCTGCTGCAACAAAAGACAGAGGAGCCCTTAACACACTTTGTCGAGGCGTATTTAAAGTGTAAACACACACACACACACACACACACACAGATGACTTTCTGAAGAATCTAGGGGAATTTAAGGAGAGAAGAACAGGTGGAAACAGGAAAAAATACTGGAATGAGAGAAGTGAGGAGACATCCTGATATCAGCTTGATTGTTTCCCAATGTCAGAACCTTCCTTACTAAAAGTGTTACCACTCACATGATACTTAGAACGTTTTTTAACATCGCTGAGGACTTGTTGCCATAAATTACACAAGTCCGGGAGAAGTAGCAATGCTAAAGAGCTCAGTGTGGAGCAGCTCAACACCGCTGAGAGAAAGACATAGAGGGAAAGAAACAAAACACACAGAGAGAGAGAGAGAGAGAGAGAGAGAGAGAGCACACCCATCCTGAAGTGAGCAAAGCAAACTTTCAAGAAGAAAGTCGCCCAGATGCCACGCGTGGGAGGCAGCCCTTATTTATTTATTTCTGTTTATCTGGCTGTCAGTAATTTATTCTGAATGCGCTGTTTAAAACACTCCTTCTCCCTCTGTCTCACCATCTCTTCCCCACAGATTAGAGGGGGGCTGCGACAGGGCTGCGCATCCTCCTCACCTATATGGTCTAACAAATATCTAAGGGGAGGCAAAGAGCACAGTGGCTCTTGTTCTTTCTCAAGCGCTGAGCTGAGACAAAGAGGTGTGGTAGGATTTGTTGCTGTATGCTTGCAGCTGCTTAACAGTCGGAGATTGGTTCCTTGCGCAGTGGGTCGCAACACAAGCAAAAGCAAACAGGAGCGCGCGCACAAACAGAAAGAGCGCTTGCACGCGTGCAAACGTGTGCAAACAGCACTCTCACCACAGGTTTAATTTGCAAAGATTAAAGTCTGCAGTTTGTTCAGTGCCCCACCAACACACACGCGTGTGTACACACACACACACACACACACACACACACACACACACACACACCTGGGAGTTTGAGTGCTTGGCTAAGTGTTGTTGTGGCCTGGAGCATACTGCCTGCTGTTTCTGCATCTCTCTCTCTCTCTCTCTCTCTCTCACACACACGCGCGCACACAAGATGAATGATGACATGACACAAAGCCTGATGAAATGATATGTAGGAGCCCCTTCAGAGCATGGGCTCACCTAACACACACACACACACACACACTCACTCAAACAAATGAAATCTCATCATATTCAGATAGAGAAGAAAGGATTACCCGCGGCTGATTGCTGGATGAGAACATGTAGGAAGGGAATTGAATCCGTGTGTATGTGTGTGTGTGTGTGTGTGTGTGTGTGTGTGTGTGAGTGTGTGAGAGTGTTACCCTCTTTCTTTGACCTCACTGTGACTTACTTCCCATTCAACTCAAATGGAACAGTTTTCCCATTTAATGGTTTTATTTTTTTTAAAGCAAGAGAACAAATGTCATTTCATCATTTCTGATGATGGGTGTACGTGAAGATGCATTTATATATGTTTGTGTGATAGCTTGCTGTATGTGTGGCGTGCAGTGGGGGAACAATATTCAGATCTTTTACTAAAGTAAAAGTACTATCACACCACACTATGAAAATACCACAGCACAAGTAAAAGTATTGCATTCAAAAAAAGTAAAGTCAAATGTAATTAAAAGTAAAAGTCCCTGTCTGTGTTATTTTTCATAGTATGTTTTTGGGATGTATAATAAGTGCTGCATTAATGTGTGTGTTGCATTAGATGTTTAAGGTTGTGCAACTTCTTAACTTCTGTTGGGTAGTTTTCTCTACAGCAATGCATCATATTCTATAAGATAATCATATTTGTAGCCTTGCGGTCTCCTCATGAGCTCAGAGAAACTGTTTTCAGCTTTGAGTCGGTGCAATTTCCAGCTAATACAAGCCAGTTTTATTTAGCTGGAGAACTACAAGAAGAATGTTCTAAACCAAGAGAAGAACACTTTTTGGTTTCACTGTACAGGAAAGGTATCAGACAATGTGATAACTGGAGTAATTAATGCCGTCAGTTAATTGTAGTGGAGTAAAAAGGACAATACTTGCTTCTAAGTAGTAGTGGAGTAGAACAATTAAGTTGCAAAAGAGAGAAATACTCAAGTAAAGTCAAGTATCTCCCATTTGAACAGTACTTGAGGAGATCTACTACATTACATTCCACCACTGGTGATGATACCTGAGATCTCAGGCTCTAAAATAACCACCATGTCAGCAATTTACAGAGCAGGTGCCTAATTATTTGAATAGACATGTATTCTCCATCTGTGCTTTTGTTTTTGTGTGCCAGCAACACTTACAATGTTCATGAGTGTGAGCAGGTACTTTTGCACGTCCTCCTTCCCGTGAAACTGGACCACCGAGTCGTCGACGCCCAGCAGCACCTCGATGTTGTAGGCCCTGTCCAGGCTCTGCCTGCGCATCCGCCCCGCTCGCGTGTGGTTGATGCTCTGCTCCACGCCGCGGTACAGAGACTCCAGGTCCATCAGACCGCCGAGGTCAGCACCTGGAGACAAACACATGCTCAACTCAAACTAATGAAAGAAACTAATGAAAGGCTACTTTCAGACTGTGGCCCAAAAGTGGTCCAAATTAAGCCAAACAACGTACAGAGCACATGCATGAGTGTAGTGTCTCCAGTCCGCTTGGTTTTTCTGCTCACCAGTTTTGTCTTCTTCATCTCCAAAATGTTGCCATATTGGTGCAGCTTTAGTTTTTTTCTGAGACGTGCAAAATCACATACTTTTTTTGTAACTTTTTTTTTTTGCCAGAATGTGACATACTGACAAAGCCGGTTCAGCCGGTTGACACCGGTTTACTCTCCTCTTAGCTCGGCGCAGACCGGCAAAACAGGAAATCAGCTCAACTCTAAGTGGAAGGACAACGATCGTTATACATTCGCTGGCTTCCACTGAACATCAACAAGACCGTAGACACTGACTTCAAGTGTACTTCTGTCAGAAGCATGCCGCATATGAAGTCTTTGTTATTGTTTTTTTGCCGCATGTGGGTCAACACACCCTTGTGACCAGTGCACACCTAAATCACAAAAGAAATCTGAGCTCTGAGGCTTGCAGTGTGAACAAAGCCTGTCTGTACAATAGCACATCACACATTAACCTTTTCTTATGGGAAAGAAACACATCACAAATAAACGTCTTCATTGACCCAACCTGGGTGACATGGTTGTGTATTGTTTTTTGTTGTTTTTACCCTTCAGTGTGTGTCTCTCAGTCTTCCTCTCACTCCAGCTTTTGTTTTAGCGCGTGTGTGTGCTGCACATTGACATCCATTGTATGCACATGCACTTATTTGAGCACCTGCAGGTGCACGTCTGTGTCTGTCTTCTGTTCACCTTGCAAGACACCAGTCGACAAAACGCTGCTAACGGTGCGGCTATCCTACACAGATCCTCTCCTAATCAACCAAATAGTTCTACTCCCATCTGAATAAAAGCAGCAGATGGTGCTTCCTAAACACATGCATTAAGACAGCTCCCTCACACAGGGGCTGCCCACCCTGCTCGTTTCTTGGCTGAAGAAACTCAATTTGAGGTTATTCCATCGGAAAGTGTGCAACCGACAGGAGCCCTGATTGGTTCAGATCACTCCTTACTTTTGCCCACATTGTTGTGGCAAACAATGCGTTGTTATTTAGTTCATGCATTTTTAGATAAACTGCAGTCCTGACTCTGTATCAAGTTTAATTGCAGAGTCCGTCCTGTTTCTTTTCCCCCCCTTTTTGTAGCAAGCAAAGCGTCAGAGAAGATACAGAAGATAAATGGTCCTGTCTCCAGAGCCAAGGCCGTCCTTTCCTCACCCGCCATCCTCCCTCCCTCTCATCCTCCCTCCCTCTCATCCTCTTGCTGTGTAGAGACAACACGGCCATGGGCGCCATGGAAGACCTAGTCGTGCAGTCTTGAACATGTATTCTCTCTGGATTCCTCCCACGGCCGAGGTCGGTGTTCAAGTATGTGCGCAGGAGCACTGTGGGGACAAACATGTCGAACTGGGCCATCAATCACTGTTCCATCAGGAACTTTAACCAAGTTGAAGACGGGCTTAAATAGATGTGCTGTTTGTGACAGTGGAGCTGTGTCTGGAGGTGCGAGTGGATCCAACACGTGGGACGAGGGGACAGCTGGAGCTCCAGTGTTTTGACGAATGCAGTTCGAACAAGAGTTTGGTGCTGGGAGTAGAACAAGATGCAAGAAGAAGATACAGGGAAGACGAGGGGAGAGGAAGAGCGATCTGCCACCTTGTCTCCCAATCAGGAAGGGGCATCCCGCTTTTCCACTCCCTCTTATGCAACGTTGCCAAGGCAACAGGCTCATGGGTAAAACAACGACCGCGTGGATAATATTGGCTCCTGAGTCGCTCGCAGAATTAATCTGGAAGTCTGAATATGATCCCATATCTGCCCACATTCCTGTGAATGACAGAATATCTATCTATCTATCTATCTATCTATCTATCTATCTATCTATCTATTTATTTCTCCATCTATTTATCTCTCTCAGACACACACACACACACACACACACACACACACACACACACACACACACACACACACACACACACACACACACACACACACACACACACAGAGTGAACATTTGTTCTCCTTGTTAGTTGAGGAAGCTGGATTTAAGGCGGTGGACTTCCTAGTTATAGCTGCCTTTAACGAGCCTGATGTCATAACCACACCATCTGCTTTTAAAGACAGGCCCAGATATGTTTACCTTTAGCTTATGCAATGTTAAAACAAAACACAGAAAAACAATTATTACTGCGTTCTCACATTTAAGTCTGCGCCCTCACAAAATTGAAATGCCTTGGAAACTGCGAGTGAGACAATGCGGGGAACTTGCATAACACAAGGCCACAGCTGTATGGTAAGTGGAAGGAGTCCAGTGGAGATAACTCAAAGCGACACACGGAGTGGAAAACAAGACGGGGCCGAACCGAAACGTTGGAAGGTGCTTGTGGCGAGCTCTAACTATTTAAACCTCTCTGTTTTCGTCGCACCTCTGTCCTCGCTGGAACTCTCTCGCTTCAGCTGTTTCTGGAAAAGGTTCTTCAGACAGAACTGCAGAGGAATACGGTGCAGGGGAGATGGAGGGAGGCGGTGAGGGAGGTGAAAGGTAGAACAGAGAGGTGTGATGGATATGAGCGAGGGAGATGAGAAGACACCAGGAGGACCTTGGGTGTTTTGAGTTCCGCTTCAAGCTCCCGCAGTGATGGAGAACACCGCTCACTTGTAGAACATCCGAGTCTCTCTGTGTGACTGCGGGCGAAGCATCAGGGTGCGGCACCGCACTCCTCACAGCAGTCGCTACATTAGCCTCTGAAAGCTAACCGCTATCACTCTCAACCTACAGATAGGGGTTGATCATAACAATGTTAATTTGTCTTTTCTCTCAGTTCCAAACCTCGTCCTCCCACGTCGCTTACCTGCAAGCAGACACACACACACACACACACACACACACACACACACACACACACACACACACACACACACACACACACACACCTGAAACTTTCCTTTTCCTGTCCTACCCACCAGTTCTCAAGCCTCATTTGCATTTTCACTCCAGTCTGTATCCTTACTGTATATGTACCCTGTCCACCTCCACCATCACACACAAACACGCCACCCGACATGCAAACACACACACACACACACACACACACACACACACACACACACACACACACACACACACACACACACACACACACACACACACACACACACTACTCTCCTCCCAAGTATTCTCATTCAGGTGGGGTGCAGATCGCGGCCTTATTAGGAGACAAAGGTTCTTTGTCTTTCAACCTTTGCAAAATGTCAAGAATGTCTGGTTGCCCGCTGAATACCAGGTGGGGAGGGAGGGGGGGCGGGAGAGTAAGGACAGACTATAAGCCACAACAGGAGAGCGAGAAGGGTGATGATAATTCAGGTCAATCCACATCTTACTATTGAGCAAGGCTCTTTGGTTTAGGGTGACTGCTTGGCAGTCCGGTGTGGCACATTGCTCTGCTCATCATTCAGGAGCTCTACTGTATAATGACTGGCTTTGACCTTATGATGGTCACGCTGAGCCAGCATCAAGGTAGGTGTGATTGTGTGTGTGTGTGTGTGTGTGTGTGTGTGTGTGTGTGTGTGTGTGTGTGTGTGTGTGTGTGTGTGTGGGCAAACGTCTACATCTGGATGAGTTTGCTTATATACATTTGGTCCTCAAAGACAACAAAATAATGGCCACGTTTTTATAACATAGAGCCTCGTAAATTGTGTTTACACAGAGGAATTAGAATACAGTGAAGTACACTATCAATTTAGTAAATACACACACATAAACACATGGTAAAACTAAACCAGATATACAGACACAAAATGGCCAAAAACTGACTTCTTCAGTTATTTTTGGTGTAAACAATGGAGTTCAACTCTATGACTGACAGGAGAGACTGTCTGAAAGCTATCATGGCCGACTGTTCATCCCGCGACCCGCAATAAACAAGATATCCGAAGATATGCCGTACAAACTATATTTTCAATACCTCAGACTTTATCCACAAGTCTCACAGTTTATGGTAAAGTCTTGCAGAAATGTAAAGTAAACACAATCCCAAAAAAAGCTTATGTTCATTTTGGTGGTTAAGTTTGGTAAGAGCTGCTGAATTACAAGAGTATGTGCTATACTAATAAAAGGTGTTGCATTTAAGTGACTTTGAGGGTGTCTGCCTCCTCACAGTCTCCACTCTGTGACACATATTGTGGTTATTCTTCTCATTCCTATGAGTGGCAGTGGGCCTGAGGGAAGATGCTGAACTCATTAGTGCTTACCTGAGTTCAAGGTTTTCTGTCCACCTGGAGGCACAGTTATCCACACATGTGAACTCATTTACCTACTGACACGTCCACGCATAGCTCAGGGTATGGACATTCGTCTCTACCGGTGACAGGTTTATGGGATGTCATGGTGACGAGTGGCTTGGACAGCAAACCGCCGACGTGGCTCTGAGCATCTGGGCAGGTAGCGACATGCCACGCTGTCCCACACAATGCTCCCATACCGAAGGCTCATTATTTCTAAGCTGCCATATGACAGCTGTAAAGACTGCAGAGTGTGGAACCCATAGTGAACTACGCTTCCCATAATCATACTGCCGTTAATTATTTAGATTGGCAATCAGCAATCTAATTTTACATGGACAGCTCCCTGAAGACCATAATAATTATTCATACATCAAGCACTGAACTTTGCCCATTTATTAATAACCGCTTTAGGTTAGGGCTGTTTATTTTCAACGGTGATTTCTATATTGCCGATGAGATGTTTTGAACGGTCGAGCCTTGACTGTAAGTGTCATGTCCAAAGATTCGTAATATTTAGGCTGATGAGGTATATCGCCCTGTGCACCCCGAAGTGGAGAAGAGGACCATTTTTAATACTGCATGAAGCAGCCTTTATAATCAGCAGGCGAGAGGGCCACCTATCCACAGTGCTGCTCGTTTTGTCTGTTTGGATTTCTGGTAGTTCAGGAGACAAGGCAACCTTTAGCTCTCCCCTCTTACATAACTGTCTGACTCTCAGAAACACACCGGGCTGTTGGCTGCAGTGGTGCACACCAACCCCCCCTCGGTTCATTAGACGAGCTGAGCTATTTCTTCATTAAGTCTAAATGCAGAGTTACCTGCAGATTCATAATGCAAAGCAGCCACAATGAAGCAACTGTGGAAACTGACATAATTCACATGATTGCGCATGTTGCCACACATGAGCATAACTTGAGTGGCGATATTTCTCACGAGCTGCGGAGAGCCTTGTGAGCGCCTCTTGTCACATCAATAATTAGAGCAAAGAAGACCAGGCCGAGTAAAGATCGCAAACACATCTCAAAACACAGTAATCCAATCATTGCCATCCACAGAGGCAATAATATTGGCACAGATCAATCATGGCCGCAAACTCTCTCTCTCTCGGCTCTGTGGCGCTCGATGTAAACTGGAGAGCCATAGTGTCCAATAAGACAGCAAAGCCAGGCTGATATATAAGGCTTACTGCAGGTCTCATCCAGTCTGAAACTGACCTGTCTGAGTGCCTGTCTACCTGTCCTTTCCTGTGTCTGTCTATATCTGCCTCAGAGAGCCAGACATTTATAAAGGTCTCTTATGAAATCAAAACGTACGGGAACACCTCCAGCTATGACAGGCCAGCGAAGATGAACACACGACAGCAGCAGTATGCAGACTACCGTGTATGCAGACAAGGGACATTCTTCGTCTACATCTCTTACCTTCATATCAAGCCTGTCCACTTTAAGACAACTACGGATCAATCTTCCAGGGAAACGGCGTGTGCATCAACAGAGAGATAAATAGAGAGAGAGGCTGACAGCAAGGTGCAAGGTCCGGCTCCCAGAGAACCTATAAATCTCTGCAGAGACAGCTTCCCGCTGGCCTGAAGGGTTTGTGGCCCCCTTGCCACCTCTCTCCCCGGCCCTGCTCTGCCTGTCGCCTCCCTCCTTCCGTCACCTCATCCTCTAATCTCATATATCAACCCTGTCTCCTGAAATTGATGTGCCCATACAACTCATAGGTTTGCATTAAATGTTATGCTGCCGCGATTATGTTTTTAATCAACATAAAGAGGACATGTTTATATTGTACATACCTGCAGAATGTTCACTGTCAACATATCTCCTTTTCATATACAATATTTGCTTTTGTAATCAAATCATGCTGGACTTTTTTATGGTTATGTTTAGGCTTTTTTTTGTGCTCAATTGGCACTCCCGTTATGCACAGATCAATTTCATTATTTTTGTTATTGGTGCAAAAACAGAACAGGAGTGACTTTACAGGCGATACAACAATAATAATATCAAGAAGCACTAAGAAAATAAGTTGAAGTTCAGAGCTCGACATTATACATAAATAGCAAAACAAAACAAAACCAAAAAAAAGATATAAAAAAGTAGTCATAGAACCATCATCTTAAATATATATATTAAAATTAAAAAAAAGATAATAAGAGGTGGGAGGTGGGGGCACTGGTGTCAGCAGATCAATATTTATGTAACACATTTTCTAGGACCATTTTTTTTATAAAATATAAAAGGCTTTCTTCAATTTGACTGAGGCTGACTTTTTTTTATATCCAACCAAATATTGATTTTTTTGGCCACTTGGGGCGAGCACAATACGCTGGAAACACAACACTGACATATCACCTTAAGAAGGTATTATGACAAAAGAACAGTGGCTTGTGTACACATCCAGCCAACAGAGAGCAACATTAGCATTCATTTGAAGACGTTTAGTGCGCTCTGCCCTCTCAGCTCAGTTCTGTTGTTTCTTTTTCTAGCAGCTAAATGCTCCAATATTTTCACTAGCTTGTTGCTAACTTCATCTGTCTGCTGAGGAGGCTCTTGACTCACTTTTCTTTTCCTGAGATAAAACAACTCTGTGCTGAGATCTTTATAAAAATCAAACAAAAATAAAAGCCTGATCAAATCTACAAATATTAAAACTCTTTCCTGCTCCGCCTCCCTCCTGTCCTGCCTGCTGCTAACCTTATTTCTCCTCACCAATAGCCAAAAGAAATGTCCTGTCGTGGCAGTGAAGTACTCAAAGAACAGCCAAAGCCAGCCACCTGAGACACCCAGGACCACAGTTATTATGACAGGCAAGCCAGCCGAACATCTGTCAACCTGAGCACTGTAGGGATGAAGGGAGTGGAGATGGAGGAGGAGAGGAGGAGACAGAGATGAAAAGGACAAAAATAAAAGTGGAGAAGGAAAAACATGACAGAGACAAGATAAAAAAAGGACATGGAATAACAAAGGAGAGAGATGTTCTCAAGATAGCAAGCCATATACAAAAGCTTGGGTTACAATCAAAACCAGTTTCTAACGGCAAGAACCGGTGAAACCACAGAGTCATTATCTACGATCTATCAACGTTCATAATTAAAGGGCAATATTTTGACATTAGACATTAGAAGTTAGCACCATGTAGCATTAACGTTTTCTGAAAAGATAGATCAAAGTGTGAACACCTGAATGATTTGAATCGACAGCCACAGGTGGACGCCTACAACAGCTCACCTGTGTGAATGGCCTCCATAAATACCAAATGGCACAAACAGGTTGCAGGTGTCCCTACGGCCACCTACAAGCTCCCCTCTCCAACTATCCCTCTGTTGTTGCCTTCTCTTCTTTCTTGCTTCCTTCATTTTCCTCTTTTATTAAATGTACTTTTTGAAAAGGGTAGATATGGACTAAGTCTATCTAAAGGTGTGAGACAATATGTATGCAAATGTTCTCACCAGCATAGCCGAGCCCGAGCATGCCTGCCAAAGGGCGGCAAGATGAGAATTTATCATCCAATATCACCTCATCATAAATGATAATGACAAACATGTCAGCCAGGCTGTAACATAGTTATAGACCATCTCTAACCCAGCTACATAAGCAGGGCAGTAAATCACCAGATGTTTTAAACAATTAAGGTGTGGATACTTGAATTCACCACAGACTGGAAAGCAGGGGAGGTGAATACAAAATAAAAAATAAAAAGAGTTTCAACCTTAAAAAACTGGCATGCTCTTCCAGCGAGAGTTATTGCTGCCTCGTCGGCCCACAAACGCACAGACGGCTCTTTTCAATTGCACGGCGTTCGAGCCAGACGGGAGAGAATTAATATGGCACTACAGTGTATCGGTGTTACTAAATTGGCGGTGTTTCATAACAAAGTCTTTCAGAGCAGTTGTCAATTAGAAACAATTAAAAGAGCCATTCATCATTCTTACAAAGGCGGCTGCGTACGGGGAGCAGCGCTGACACAGAGGCTGATACAATCTAATCAAAACCATAATCAGCCAGCGCTCTCTAACAGAGGCTCGCGTTGACAGAGCTGAGGTATGTTCTCTGTATGTAACGATCACACAACCATCCAGCTCCTTTGGACGGGAACACTGTGTCTATCAAAGGAACACGAGGCCACTGAAGCAAGATCTGTGCAGAAAGAGTGACAGAGAAACAGGACGCAAAGAAACAGGCTTAAAGTCAATCTGTGTTGACGCTTGTAAACGCGCTGTACAAATCAAACAAACGAGTCAACCATTAGGCGCTTGGCAATCACCACTACGGCATGTGATCTGTCTGTTGATTGACATGCAGTATCCTGCATCCTATCTTTCCTGGAAAACCCTCGCAAAGGCTTCCCATATGGATGTCCAGCTTATCAACGCTTTGTTGGTAACCAGGAGAGATGGGATCTTAATGCAAAGATGCACTGGGGGGAAGTATCCCGTACACAATATGTCTCTGCGCGTCCAACTTCCCCAGCTCTCAGTCCCCCAGAGGTGATTGTGATTGCACGGGGAGAGGCTACAAACCCCCATCCACCTTGCAGGCATATGGCTTATCAATGCAACCTCTTCCGTGCGACGGTAACTCTATACTTCAGGAGGCAGAGCGGCCAGCGCGGCCTCCCCGTCTCTCTGTCCTGATGAAGCTCCCAGGTAATCAAATCACTGCACACACAGGCAGATGGCCAATAAGGGAACGACCACCAGGGCACTTTGATGGGATCACAACAAAGTTTTTAAACTTGCCGATGAGTAATTTCTCATCTATCTGCATGTATTAAGGAGAACCAAACTGATTTCAACATGTGGCTAAATGTACTTCCAGCCCGATGTCACGGATGTGTGAGGCAGAGACAGCTGAGAAAACTCTCATTAGTGGATGGCATGGCATGACAACATGCTCCTCTCTGCTAAATCTGACTGAAGATGCATTTTCATTTGCTGGACTGGACTTATTGGCTTGGGAACCACTGGCATAGACTCTATTAGTTAACTGGCAGCGGGAAAGTCTCCCGAAGCTGGATCTGGAAGGAACATTAAAGAAAAACACATGCAAACTTCAGGAGAGTCAAGTTACAAAGATACGTTTAATAACTTTGACCTTTTAAAATTTGCAACATATCTGATTTACATCTGATTTTATAACTGAAATCCTCATATCATCACTCATAGGCATTGAAGAACTTCAAGCAATATACCAAACAGACAAAATGTAACTCCTTAGAAACAAGGTTAATGTATTTATAACCAACAGTCAGCGTAAAACAGTATTTAGAGCATTAATAGCATCTGCAATATGACATATTTCTGAATATAAAACACATTCGACTTTGATGTTACCCTGCCTGATACAAATGTTTTTATTTTACAACAAATAGTTGGCATATTTTGCTTTGTCTTTAACACAACCCATATTGTTAAATCATACAGGAGATAGTCAAAAGCTAATCCATGGTGGGGAAGTATAAGAAACCTGTGGCTTCTCAGATTTGGGTTACTGCCTAATTTCATTTGCCTACAATGTATTCTGCTCCGTGTGAGTTGGTTTTTCGGAGCCGATGCTGCCTAAAGGTTCATGCTCGGCCCGTGTTATTGCTGCATCGAATGAACACATGCAGTGTAGTTCTGCGCATGAAAACGTCATCCAATTTGATCAGTGAAAATTTAGAAAAGAAAGTCGAGAGCTGAAAACAGGATTGATCGTCACAAAATAAAAGTTGCACATTTTCAAAATAAATTAAATAAATAAAAAAATAGCCTAAACAATGAACATAACATATTTATGAAGACATATTTCTGCCACATTCCCACAACTGATCCTGAATGAATTCACTAATGGCGTGGACACTGAAATGATCTGTATTTAATGATTAATTAAATTATTTAATTTTATAACATTTTAAATGCATTTATTTAATGAAGGCTTCTTAAACTATTTGGGTGAATGATACCGGCTATAGTGTTGTAGAAAGAGTATTTTTAACAAGATATCATCTACACTAATGATTACAACTTAATAAAATATGACAAATGAGTCTGAAATTAAGTTTTAAGATTGGAAGGAGCTGATTTACTGGCCTGAGATCCATGTTTCCATAATAGTAACTAGCAGCAGTCATGGGTAGAAAACATCTGTAAGTTCTTAAAAGTAAAGCCAATTGAAAAGAGAAAAGATGTTTTATATCTTATTTCTATTATTAATATGAATTGTAATACAGCACCGTGTTGTGTGTAGATTACATGTGTGCACTCTGTAGGAGGCTGTTAAAAACGCTATTATTAAGTGTTGTTTCAAGTTTTCTTACATGATGACGTGATATGTCATAAGAAATTAATTTGTTTTTATTCGCTTATTTTATTTTATGCAGAATAGTCAAAAGTGCAAAAAGTAAATAAACATGAAGGCTCTCTCATGGGATAGATTAGTTGGTGTTACTGTTAAGACAACAATGCCAGAAATAAAGTCAAATTTCAAGATAAATGGACCCAAATAGTTTAAGAAACCTTTATAAAATAGATAAATTAACAATATAGTGAATTATTACATTAAAAAAAAATGTATTCACGATCAGTTGTGGGAAAGTGGCAGAACAATTATTTAATAACAGGGATATGTTATGTTCATTATTTAGGCTATTTGTTTATTTACTTTAGCTCTCCTTAAATCTATCGCTGGAGCAAACACGTTTGAAAATGCACAACTTTTACTTTGAAGGTGAGAAGTCTCTCGACGGCTCTTGACTTCCTCTACTACATTTCCATTATTAAAGTTGGATAATAGAACGAGCTGACATTTTGGTGTGTAGAACTGCACTGCACGAGTTCATTCAATGTGACAACAACACAGGCCGAGCATGAAGTGTGTTTAGGCAGCATCGGCTCCTGAAGAACCAACTCACACGGAGCACAAGACATTCACATCAACAGGAGTAGGATAATGAAATTAGGCAAAACCCCTAACTGACATTGTTCATGATACAACGTGAACAATGGCAAATTAATTATACTTCATGCGCGGACTCTCCTTCCACTTAAACATAATTGCAGCAATGACATGAATGTGATGTGGACGTCTTCTGGGAAATTCAAAATAATTCCATTTATAGCAATAATCCCCTCCATATTATAGGATTCACCATTAACTAATAACCTTTCGATTATTATGTTAACAGTGACTTAATCAGAAAATGTTGGAATTTTTTTAAGACAACTGTTTGCAGCTATACAGACGAGTGGCTCGATATAATAAAGAGAGGTTATTATTAAGGAATATTTTCCCCGCTCTCCCATACTAGTAAGACCTGTCTCATTCTCCTCGCTCTGCAGAGCAAGTAATACCTACTAATCCTAGACACAGACAGAGAGGCTGTGGGGATGAGAGAGAGAGAGAGAGAGAGAGAGAGAGAGAGAGAGAGAGAGAGAGAGAGAGAGAGAGAGAGAGAGAGAGAGAGAGAGAGAAAGAGAGAGAGAGATAGAGATCGTCACTATTTACTATTTTTATGCTAATTCCTTTATTTATTGTTTCACACCCTACCCCTTAGACCTCATCATGTTGGCCTGTGGGTGTGAGAAAAAGAAAAACATGTGTGTCTGTGTGTGTGTTCATGTGTGTGTGTTCATGTGTGTGTGCTGTCACCAGAGCAAGCCCAGTGTGGAGGACCAGGCACAGACCAAAGAGTCGCAATCCCCAACAGTGTTCATTTAGAAGGGTTCACTCTGGCAGAGCACACGCACGCACGCACGCACACACACACACACACACACACACACACACACACACACACAGGAAGCTCCCAGGCCCATCCCATGCAGTGTGATGTAATGAGATATCTGCTGTTTCCCATTCGAGCCTCTTCATCCTCCACAGAGCAAAACCACTGACGGAGAGGAGAGGGGAAAAAGGAAAGGAAAGGATGGGAACTAGAGGACAAGGAGCAGAATCAGATATTTCTGTTTTCGTCTTCCTCCCCTCTCTGTTTAAGGGAGTAATATGTCTCCATCTCTGTCCATCCTATTGTAATGGAGTAGGTCTCACTACGCTGCCTGAGGAAATTGCCTTATAGTCCCTCTGCCCCTCTTCTATATGTGGACACACACACACACACACACATACATACACACACACACACACACACACACACACACACACACACACACACACACACACACACAGACCACACACACTCTCATGGCGTTGGCCCCAGTGACACTGCTTAAATATTAATGACCTGGTTCTCTCTCATTAATAATAGCTGCAGCGCTGATTACTCTGTGAATACCACTGTGTGTGTGTGTGTGTGTGTGTGTGTGTGTGTGTGTGTGTATACACATATGGAAGTGTGCCTACTCACAATGTGTGAGCCAAGTATTTGTTCTGCCGGTCACTGGCATATTACACTGTGAATCGCTCCAAAAGGATTACTGACATTGCATTACTGAGGTAAATTAAATAATATTGAATTACTTAACAGTGAAGATGTTAAAGGTTAATATATGGTGATGAATCCGATGTCAGTTTGTGTCGGGGTGTGTGTTTCTGTGTGAGAGAGAAGAGAAGTTGGTGCAACGTGTGTCTGGTTATCAAAAGCAGACATGCACATACACACACACAATAAGTAAACGTTGATAAGCAACACACACACACGGAAATACATAGAATGATATAGACAAATATACAGAAACAACCACACAGGCGGACATTCGCTTAGTTAAGCCATGCATGCGGCATGTGAGATGCAGCTGGCTTAAGCTAGTAGTATACACAACCCACACACACTGGGGCCAACACAAAGCATGAGTGGACATCAGTATCCATTGGGTTGTAATGGAGAACTTTGCATCCATCTGCTAAGAATAGCAATACTGTAGCAAGCCACTAAAGAGGAGAGAAAGTGATGCTGTGGGGAGGAAGAGGAGTGTGATCTGATGAGCTGTGTGTCCTTTAGTAATCATGAGTCAGCAAATTACAGCAGCACACGCGGTAAATGGAAAGCAACCCCAAGTAGGGTATTCACCAATTTCCTTTACATTGAATTCAAACCAACTGCTATATTGTTCTTGTAGTTATTTGATTGTTATTTGATCTACAAATTATGATTCAAACATCATTTCATTATTCAATTATTTTATGTGGAACATAAATTATAGTTTAGTTTAGTTATAAATTAGTTTGCCTTTATATGACTGGACAGTACCAGCTGGTTTTGTTCTATGGATTGTGTGTGTGTATCTGTTCCATGTGCTGTGTAGGTGTGTGTGTGTGTGTGTGTGTGTGTGTGTGTGTGTGTGTGTTTGTTTGTACTTATGCGCCCGAGAAACCTACACAATTCCCATTTCCCTGATGAATTACATTGAACTGCATTGAGACAAGAAGGCAAGGGAAGGAAGAGAAAGAACCAGAGAGAAAGAGGAAGAAGAAGTGTAATCAGTGTTTCTTTACATTGTAATGCAGTTACAGAGTAACTGGCACTGTTCCCCAGTCTTTTATCACTCACACATCTCTATAGTCGACGCACCACACACTTCCTGCTGCTTTTGTCCACCTTTTCGCCCTCATCTCCCCTCAAGCAGAGGCACAAGTCAGACTTTAATTCACGTTAAGCCCCTGACCAGCTTTCTGATGGGAAATCATCTAATTAGCTTTGAGCTAATGTCTGCTCTGGATTCCTGGGACACTCTGGCCGCCCCTATTTTAATTGGCTGACTATTAATATTTCATGTGTTTAAACACAGCACATCACCTTTACCTTCTCTGGCTCTGACCCTGTGGCTGGCTACTCGGTATGTCAGACGGTGAATATAGATGGGGGAGAATAGTTTCAGTCCCCAACCACATTATGGCTTTGGATTTTGGGGATTTGGGTTATGTTTTGTTAACTGTTACATATACATTTATTATTAAGACATTTATATTGGTGGGGGAATCAAAGGATTACAGTAAAACTGCTGCCAATGGATCAATAGTTTGAAAGCTTTGTATTGCCAACATGCTCATATAAATCAATATGCTAATAAATACATAAGGCCAGAGCAGTAATGTTAGGGTGAACTGTGGGTAGTGAGCAAGCCACCACGTGATCATGTGCCACTTCCTCTATTCTTGATCTCTGGAGCATAATTTCTTTATCTTTTCTGGCCTGTAACTCAGTTCTTATGTCACAAAATTCCCCTGATCCCGGCAATCTGGTAAAATATCTGTAATCATAATGTTGTAAAGACGTCATGGGTTTATTTCTAATTACAATAATCATTTATACATCAGTTTTAGAAATCTCCTGCTACCCAATCAGTATTTGAAGTGACCTGCTATATTACACACCAGGGATAGGAACCTGCAGCCGTTTGAGAGACAAAGGGAGTGGTAGACAATTCAAATGTCCAACGAGACACAAACTTGACGATTCATAGACACGGAGGGAACAATCAAACTGATGTGGAGACATTTGGACACAATGAACCCAACAAACTTTAAAATAAGATATTGATTCACGGAGCATGAGCTGTAAAAATTGCAGGCGAGCATGTAGCTCACTCAGTACCACACACACATATACAAGCACCATGCTCGCACACACACACACACACACACACACACACACACACACACACACACACACACACACACACACACACACACACACACACACACACACACACACCTGGCAGCCCCGAGGCTACCTCCAGGACAGAACGGGTGATGGAGCTGTGGGAAGGAAAGGAAAACGCAAGGAGTGGAATAAGTTGGGGATGGGGATATAAAAAGACAAGTGAAAAAAAGAGATAAGCTGCGACAACACACACAAACTTTACTCAATTCATTTGGTAGCTAATTTAGGAGTTGTAATATACGATCATTCATTAAAGGCCATAACAGAACTTAATGGACTGTGTTATCATATAAAACAGTGAAACCTTTAGTCTAGTTCTGAACACAAACTTTATATTAAGACTTGAGAGCTCCCCAAAAGGGAAGCCAAAACACCTTGTTCCCTCCCTGGTGGCTGGCTGCAGTATAGGTCATAAACCCCGCCCCCTCCATGTTAGCAGATGGGACATGGGCCAAAATAAAGTACACGTCAAATACAATTTTCACAAAGATGTTTCCTCATATTTGGTAATCCTTATCATGCTGATGCTCCAGGCTTCTCCTGCAAATCTGATGTGCACTCAGCCTAATTTTATGGTTTATCTTGAAATGTCCAGGACAACAAAGAGAGCTGAGTATGAACGGCTACTTTTTTTTGTAAAGGTTTGCTAGCTGCATTATGGTTTCTTCCCAAGGTGGCTTCAAGGTGAAGTTTTCCATGTGAAGAAAAAACTTGTGAAGCTCAACTGCATCAATGTTACACATTAAAGGCTGTTTTGGGGAGGACTACTGCATGTGTGTAACGGTTTTAGAAACACTGGTCAAACTGTTGGATGCTGAGTTGCATTGTGGGTAATTATTTAACTCTGTTAAAGACAAGATGGCCATTTTGTTCCGCTATGGTGAACAACGCGCAGTTGTCAACGGCGCGCTGTTGTGAAGTCCACTTTTTGGTGCTATTTTAAGGAATAAAAATAAGTTCAGACTTACTTGACAGAATATGGAATATTTTACAAAGGCTACATTTTTCTTAGTAAGGAATTAGCATGTCACATACATCTTTCTGTGAAACCGTATCCTCATGTGATCTAATATGAGATTAGAGCGGAGAGACAGAAAACAGCTTATTGAAATCTAAATCCTATGATCCAGTATGTATTTATCATCTCACTCTGAATTTCTAATCAATGCTGTTCTCCATATGTCAGCACAACACTATACCTCGCACGTTCTGGCTGAATACAATCACAGGATTCATATTTTGTAGGGTTTCGTATTAATGCAGAATTAAAAGTGAAAATGATTAAAGCAGAACCAACATTTGCTTTGCAGCACCATATGGTGAATACTTAAATGTGCAGCTCTGCTGTGAGCCCGGCAGTTTGACACAGCCGGGCTCACAGGAGCAAGAAAGCAAACAGAGGTGTTATGAGCTTCAACAAGTAATTAAACAGCTTAAAAAGTGATCAGTTGGAAAATATTATTTGGGAAAAGTTCAGTATTTGGAAAACACAGAGAATTTAGCATGTTATTTGAGGTCTCTAATAGACAACAGAGTGACAGTAATCTAACTTGACATCGCACTAGACCTTATTTGGCAGCCCCAGAGGTGAAAATTGGTGCTCGAGGAATATAAGCACAGTTCGGACTGTAATGTGACAGCTTTGACAGCTAGGAGTATATGCACACGTGTGTGTGTGTGCGTGTGTGTGTGTGTGTGTGTGTGTGTGTGTGTGTGTGTGTGTGAGTCATGGCTGCTCCTGCGGCCTTTAACACCCAGTCATCTGTCATCCATCGGCGAGCATGCACACACACACCTACACTTACACTTACACACCACTCACTTTCTCCGTCTCTCACACAAACACACGCAGTATTTTGACAACGTGCCACCTGCACCGATTGTGAGGGGCACAGAAACACAGAAACACACACACACACCGTGTCCCCACAGTGTTCCCTGATTAACGAGATGGTTTGTTCTCTTCCTCAGGCTTGGACCAATCAGGTACGAGGACACAAATCTCTCCCCGCTGGTGATGCTGAAGGCCACTGGCCACTATTTATTGGCAATCTCAGCCATGACTACCTAGACAGAGAGAGCAACACGCTTGTCACAGGAAGACACTACCGCCGTGTCGGCCTCTGTGTGTGTTTCTCATGTGCTCCATGTGCTCCGGGAGATGATTATGTCTGCTAGTATCATGAAATAACAGTTTCACAGAGCATCACACAAATACACAAAACCAGATATACTGAGGGATCTCCTCATTTATAGATTGTGTGGGTGTGTCACTAGAGAAGAGGCATTAAAGCCACAAACCCATCAAAGCTGTGATTAAAGCAGATTAGAACTTTTCCACTAACAGCAGAACGTCTTCTTATAGCTCAACAGAATTATTCCTTCCTTTTCTAGCTCTCTGGATGCAATTAGCAGGGTTTAGCAAGTTTGGTGTCTTAGTAATTGCCGTGTTTATCTGCTTTCTGAGTAAAAATAACCCACATAGAGGGTTGTGAGTGTGGACGCTATCACTAAAGCAGTATTTCGGTTTTGAGCGCAAAAATCTGAAAACAGCTTTTTTTTTCTGAAAGGCCTCGATGACAGCTTTGTTGGTGAAACATTTAACACTGTTCCCAGCGGTTATTTTAAGAAGACTTAAATTGTTAACGGTGTTTCTCTTTTCAATGTTAAATTACAGATAGTCCTGCTACGAACTTGAGCCTCTGAGGTTTGAACTGGAGTGACAAGGGATTTAACAAGAAGGCAATCATTTTGTCTTGTACTTCTCGTATCTGTCCTCTGCTTCGTTTCTATCCTGTTTCTGTCTTCTTGTTTATCTCCCAAATGAGTGCAACCTTTGAAATCTGTGCAGACTTATTACTGGTTCACAGCCAAAGACAACAAGCAGCATATGTAAGACACAGAGACACTTCAGGAAAGATTGAAAACACACGGCAAACATCCAAGGTATGCAAATGTCTCAACATTAGCTAACCACTAAGTTATGAAATATGATAAAGTCAACAACATCTACTGTACTACGCTCTAGTGATATTGATTGCCATACAGTAATTCAAATGCAGAGAGATGTAGTGGGAGGAATTGTAGAAGAACCTGGCCGGTCACAGAAGGGTTTCAGGGGCTGGAAATGTGGGTGAGAACTGTCATTTAAAGTTAAAATCCTTTAGATTATAATAAAATCAAATCTCATTTGCCATTGACATTTTAAATGTAACAGCAAGTTAATGTATTTAACAAAATTTTAGTTTTGTCTTTTAATTTCCTGTCTACACCAGAAGTGGGGATGTGTTGCAGTGCAAAGGCATATGTCACTAAATGCTCACCTTGCACAAACATTTTACAAAATATCTGACCAGTTTCAGAACGTAACATGCAGCATTACGGACCGACAGAAAATGAGTGCATTAATACAGTTACAGGTGCAACAGAGCACAGTACTGACCACGCGCAGAAGTGCTAGCTAACGTAACATGGATGCTAGATAACAAAAATAAGGGACCAGTGGTTATGGGGGAGCACAGGAAGAAAAAGATGAGAATAGAGGTCACAAGAAGACAGCAACGGTAGGGGTTAGCTTCTCGTAGAAACACACAGAGTAGAGTAGAGCGAGCACATGCCAGAACACTGGGGTTTGCCAGCTTGATTGGGAATCTTTTCAGAAGTCTCCCAGAGTTCTGAGCGATGGTAGGAAGTCTGGAGGAAGAGAAGGATCGCAGGGGGAAGGTGCCAGTGAAGTGAACTAACTTTTGTCTGGCGTCAGCACATCTGCTGTGGAGGATGACCGGTCTCCCTCTCGCTGCTACAGGACGACACATGGCAGGAGAGGCAGAGTCCTCACATGAGCTGCTCTGAGGCAACACACACGGAAAGAGTAGACATGCCAGCGTGCTGTCTTTAATTGTCTCAGCGTGATTGTTACCACAGCGGCAGAGGACACATTTCATAAAGGCAAAGGACTTTCACAGTCACTGGCTGATAATATATATATATATAGCAGTGTAAGCAACAGAATACTTCAAATCATGCCTGATCTGAGCTTCTGATGTGGTTATTATGAGATTATCAGCATTGCCTTTACCAAAACTTGCATTATCAAATATGTTTCGTGTGATGTCATGCAAGACCGATCACGCTTTTTACCAACATAACAAGGAAACACTTCGTATCTGAAACCTGTTTGCTGTCAATGTATTTCATAGCTGCTCCTGGCAAATAAAGCACAACTAATATTCCCGACTACATTAAGGTTTTGAATGCATCTTCCTCAGCATCCTTTTGCAACATTTTCTTTTATGTGGCCAGAATTATTTTGTCTTCAACAGTAACTTAAGGTTACTGCATTTGAAGCTGATTGAGCAATAAACGTCTGCGTACTTTGTATGATTCCTGATTGCTATGTTTCAGAAACAAAACAGAAAACAACTTAGGGAGAAGATCTTTGTCTTTGCAAAAAGGTCACAGAGATCTTTTTAAAAGTTCCTTAACTATCTTAATTGTAATTGACACAGTACCAAAACTGCGTTCTATCAGACCACTTTTTAAACCTAACCATACACCAAGTTTAAGATGGTCACACTTCTTTAAGAAGAAGAAATTTAACGCAATCCAACGCCGCAGTTATCTTTCATCCAAAGTATATTTAGTAAAGTTCATTGAAAGTACAAAAACATATCAGCTGGTACAGTGACTGGGAATATATATGTCAAACTTAGGTTATACATTCTACCATGTCTAATACTTCGCAGTTGCAAAGACAGGATGTGCTTTCGTGTTCCTGTACAGAGTACACATTCTACAAGTCATACATTTTACTCTACAAATTTGTATTTCTGTGATGCACATTTTATTGAGAATGAGGTATTTAATTTAACTGTAGATATCCAATCATAAACAGTTAAAATAGAAAAAAACAACAACACATGGATACTGCCCCATCAAGCATTTGTGCTTTTAATTTGACTGTATATTTATTCAAACTCAAATCTAGCGGTAATTTTCATATTTAATTTTGCCGTAATAATAAGGATAATTTGCTATAATTCATTTTACAGTTATTATATAGTTTATAAATCTAATTATGTCGAACGGCAATTGATTATAGTATTCAATTATGGATGAAAGGCCATGTTTTGCCCGACATGGCCTTCCAGGCTGCCAAGAGTAACTAAATCATGATGCGGCAGCCACACTATGCAGGGTGGGAACAGAGCCTGCGAGACAACGGAACACAATTAAAAGTATCATTGTAGCGTTGAAAAATGAAGACTAATAACCCAGCACGCAGAGGCCCTCCTCCCATCACTGTGTTACTGTAATTGCTCCACACAAGCACACGCCATTAAAAGGTCAGGCACCAACAGCGTACGGACAACCACAACATGACCCATCTGGATTTGACAGTCACTCCGGTTCATTGGGCGCAATAAATAGAATGACAAATGTGTATTTTCAGCCCCTGCTAAGCTCTAAGCGGGCCTTGTTTTCTCCTTCCTCTCTCCATCATCTGATCTCTACAGCTATTCTCCACTTTTATTTGAGCTAAATCTGAACACATCAGACTAATCCTGCAAGACATATCAGCGAGCTCAGTGGGGGCAAAGAAATGACGACATAGGAAGATGATGATGATTGAATTCCCTCCCTCTCTCTATTTACGTATGAATAGATATCCAACAGTTATTCATGGTTTATTTGAAATAAGATAAACATTGCAACCTGTCCTACACATTTTTAACCCACAGTCTGAACCATAAACTCGTCTGTCCTCGATGCTCATGGCCAGGATTATAGCCATCGTTCAATAAAGAAGCACAGAGCTGTGTTTCATTCAATTGCACTTCCCCAGGGTGCACAGTGGCAAATGAACTGCAGCATAACAGACTCCCACCACACATCACTCTGTTAATCAGACAGCAGCCGTCTGAGCATCGTTGTCATTGTGTACACAAATAGCAACGTACTCTAAGACTAAAAATAAAGTTCTGGTGATTTCCACCATTTCACATGATCTTCATCAGCAGATGGACTTTTGTTAGGTGTCATGTGGCTGCATCTGTTGACATGAGAGATGAGTAGCTCTCGCAATTTCACCCAAATTACTTTTAGGACTTCTAGTTTGTACCTTTAAATGTAGTACAGTTGAACACTCTGGAAATAGACAGAAAGTGTACATCCAAGAATACATGTTCATGCTTAATGGAAAAGTAAAAAAAAAAATGCGACAATATGAATGGCAGTCATGATCAAATGCAATCAGCAGAGGAAGTTTATGTGATGCGGTTGAAGCCTCCAGAGAAAGCTTGTAAGTGGACTTTGATTTAAGATTCTCACGTCAAAATGTCCATTGTTTCATGTTTCTGGCTTTATGTTCACAACATACACATTTATCATGGTAGCAATATAGAATTTATAGGGACAAATAACACTAAAAGAGCAACAGCACACACTTCAATTATGTTTGCTGTTCATTGAAGTAGATAACTGCTGCACACAGACACGCAGCCTTAGGACACTGCTGTAATAGTGGTAGATCATTTAGGGTTCCCACTATAAGCCTCATGTACATGAAAGGCTCCATTAACCTCTGAATCCGCTGTTGAAGTATTACATCTGCTTTAAACACGCATTTCTACATTAACCTACATGGCGTTTCAGCTAGTGACTACTCATACTGTGTAGGAGCTTTAACTTTAAAAAACAATGTCACATTTTCCTGCTCAAGCATGCATATCAAGGAAGCTTATTCAGCGATGGCAGTGGCTCCCACACTTCTCTGAGGAGTGCCAGATTTAACACAGCGTG
The DNA here is from genome assembly GCA_023566465.1 of Cottus gobio. Lineage (NCBI taxonomy): Eukaryota > Metazoa > Chordata > Actinopteri > Perciformes > Cottidae > Cottus > Cottus gobio. The sequence continues at coordinate 17,648,447 of CM042216.1, forward strand.
TGTGTGTGTGTGCATGTGTACAGTGTGTGTGTTTGCAGCATTGTGACAGAAGTGGGAGGAAGGAAGTCACACGCCATCTCATCTTCCATGAGCTTCTGTCCCTTAGGTTACATAACTGATGCTATCACAGAACAGCGGCCACCTCCAGGGAGGTCTGTTGCACGTAATTGTAGTCGCACAGTTGTACCTGCTGCTTTGTACGAACCCTGCACTTAAGCCTGCGTCAGGAAAATGAAGATGCTATGATATTATGTGTTATTATTACAGTTGCACATTCGTAGTCAGGCGACAGCATGCACAGGGACATGTGTACAAATGGGTTATTCTGAACTGCTTTGTCTTTTTAATTTATTGGAGATTGGGAGCATCTCTGCCTCTCAGCGCCTCTTAACGTGGGGTCTGCTGAGCCGGCGGCTCGCAGATAACAGCGCTAACAGCACTAACAGCGCTAACGGTGCTAACATTAACAACATCATTACCTGAGGCTGGGTCCTTCTGCAACAATGTTGTGTTCATCTGTAAGCACCGTGGGTTAGGGTTAGGGATTAAAACACAGACAGAGGGAGAGCGACTTCATTTGTTTAGTAGTTTGTCATTTTATTAATGCTCTGAATCATGTATATTGCACCTTTAAGGATCTAAACTGTGAACAAATATGATTACATCTCAACAGCTGCATGATCTAATCATTACATTACATTACATTTCATTTAGCTGACGCTTTTATCCAAAGCGACTTACATGCTATACAGTAGACCGTAGACACAGCAACGGTGAGCAATGAGGGTTAAGTGTCTTGCTCAATAATCATAAAGGCTGAATGGGTTCTCTAATGCTGTCAAACACATGCTGTGAAAACACTAACCCTATGTTTAATCTCTACATTATTTCTCTTATCTTACTCAACACTTTAGGCTTCTGAAAAGGTAAAACTAAACTGTGTACCTTCATTCAACAAAGACATTAGGAGTGAACTGGCATGAACAACTGTTCATTAAATACCCAGACACTAAACTGACCTCACCACCCCTACCTACTACGGCACACTACCTTTTGCATTGGCACTCATGTTGATCACAGATGTAGTTACGAAAGATGCGGCGCTGAAAGAAAAGGACACGATAAAAAAGATCTTTACAAGGAAATGTTACATTTTTGTCTAAGAAATGCGACTTCTTAAAGTCTTCCAGATTGGGACGACTGCTTCGTTATTACAAACCTGGACATTGGACACAATGTTCATCAGAAATATAAAGAAAGCCAACCACACACACATTGTTATGGAGCAGGATTTTGACATCAAAAGTCTGGTATTGAAAACATGGCCACCACATCAGAGGCAGCACGAGGCTTACTGCTACGTCACTATGACCACCATGATCACAGTGACTCACTCTTAATCTCTAAGTCTGTAATAATGCTGTAGCCCTTCATCCCTCGAAGGTCTCCCTTCCCCTCCATCCCATCCTCTCCTTGCTCACTCTCTCTCCGTTTCACAGACAGAAACCCACACACAGACTGAGCGTGGGTCATTGCGGCAGCGGTGGCTGCAGACTAGAGCAGAGGTCGGCCGCACCCAGCTATTATCCCGGGAGTCCTGCTCTGTTTAAAGGCACCGCTGTGGCATGCTGAGTGATGGCTCAATGGAGGGGCCTGCTGGGAGCTTACCAGCAGGTGAGGAGTCAGGCGAGCCAGAGGGAGAACACACACAGAAGAACGCGGCGCAGGCACACATTAACACACTGGTGGACGCACACATGCTGTCAGTCAGTCATGAGAAATAAAACCTGCAAACGCACAGGGACGTACCCATATATGCCAAAATGCATGACTGTGCACACACACACACATATGCTGAGTGTGGTAAAAAGCCAGCCGTGCTCTCTAGGGATGGAACCAGTGGCCGCAGAGAGGGAGAAAGGAAGCAGCTGGCTGCTGAAATACTTCCCCTCCTAACACTGTAATTTCCTCCCAGAGGCACACCTGGGCCAGCACTCATTCCCACATACAGTATATAGTAAATACTGTGTGTGGGTGCGTGTGTGTGTGTGTGTGTACAGTGCACACATGTGAGTATGCTCGCACAGTGTATGTGTTTGGTCCTTTGTGTGTGTATGTTTCTGCTTGGCTTGTGTGCGTGTGCTTATGCAGGTGTGCACTAATGCACACTGCTGATCTAAAGTGGATCCCTACAGCCCAATATAACACACATATTATTATATGTCATTACACATTATTACATACATAAAACACATGTTTCGTGCAAAATGCAAGCTGTGAAGCAGAATGTGGCGCCGCTGTTCTGCTGACCTGAAATCAGCTTCAGCTGCTGCTCCAATGTGGCCAAAATGGAGCTGATCTGAGAACAATGTCTTGTTATAGAGTTTTATTTGATGAATACAAAAACTGTTATATAGCTTTTTGTTAGGGATATTAAATTACACCGATTTTTTGGTAAAAGATTTAAAAATATATAATCCCAATTTGAGAACTCTTTCGGGGGCCATGGTGGGGTGGAGACTAGAGTTTCTCACACTGGATCATGCGCAAGTCTTAATTGAATGATTTCCGAGTAACACCTTCCTTTCCTCAATATACTTACATTTATACTCACATTTCGGACAACCCATATTTATCCACGCTATAATGGTTCACTGAAGTTAATGTTTCTGGAGAAAATGCTCCACCTCAGAAAAGCCTTGGCAGATGCCATTGTTTACATAGCCTCTATATATATTCTGTGAAGGAATTCCCCTCTTAAACTACTGGTTTTAGAGCTCAAAACAGCAGCCTAAAGACACTCATTACAGACGGCTCCTGGTTTTATTCAGACAGACAATGTTGCTTTGGGGCAATTGGGAAGACTGTGCTGAAATGGGAATATATTACATCAGGGAACTTGGCTAGATAATGAAAATCAGAGGCATTAATCTTGCAGTTAAGAAATGAAATGTGTGGTGTAAATGCAATTTATCTGCTAAATTGTGATTACAGGAGATTTATTTTTTTCTTTTTACAATGTTTAGTGGTCAGACAGGTTGGAAACTAGTTAAATTACCTGCATGTAATTATCTTAATCACTTTCACACCTAAAAGTCAGTAATCATGGCTCAAAACAACGAAAAACTGTGTCGCACAACAACAGCAAGTAGAAAAAGTAATCAACGAATTTACATTTTTAGTAATAATTATAATGTTCACCTTTGTTTTTTCTTCCAAAACAGATGCTGACTCAAAAAGCTGGTTCAGGTATAGATGACAGCGTGGCCGATCTATTCAGTTAAATTCTATGTTTGCATATATATCCTTAATACCTTTGTATTATATATACCTAATACCTTTTATAATGGCATTTTAATTCTTGTTTAAAAGTCTACAATTGTATTGTTAAATTGTGTTAATCTGTTACTATTTTGATAATTAATAACAACTCAGTAAATGCATATCTGTGCATTTCTATTCATACGTTTAGAAAGCAATGTTTAAGTTAAGCCTGATGTGTCCTTACAGAGAAGAAGATCACAGTCCCTTCCACACAGTGAGGCAACCAGCGGCTATCGGCCGACCCATCCAAAGCCTCGCTGCATCTCTACATCAGACTGTATTTTACATTGTAATCACAGCCAAAATAACAAAAATAAGATGTGGGTTTAGGAATTCCCCTTCAATGCACCTCCAGCGTGTGATAGTGCAGGACCAAAGTAAAGCATTTAGAGGACATGCTCAGCACAATCTTTTTAAATAAGCCTCATAAAGAAGAGTGTCACTTTATCGGGGTTGTTCAGGTGGCTATTTGGGATTTCAACAAGAGGCACGTTGTACTGCAAAGTGCCTACTGGGACCCCCTGTTACATACTGGAGATGAGTTCAGGCCATTTATGAGGTGTGTGTGTGTGTGTGTGTGTGTGTGTGTGTGTGTGTGTGTGCGTGTTTGTGCTCACATCTCTAAGTGCTTAGTCACGAGTCTCCTTTTAAAACCCTTGCACCATATGTCTATGCTTGTGTCACACCGGCAGAGACCGAGCAATGGGGAGAAAGAAGGAGGGCATAAAGTGAGAGAGAGAGAGAGAGAGAGAGAGAGGGTTCTCGAGGGAGCCCCCACTGGCCTCTGTCTGGCCCCTCCAATTTCCTCTCAGCTCAGGCCCGAGCAGACGCATCATTGTATCAGTGCTGTGCGGCGTGGCACACTCCACCAACACAACAACAGTGGCCTAACATCAGCTCACATCAACCCCGCTCAGTAACGCACAACACAAAGCATACAAGAACCGCACAGAGCGGCAGCACCAGAGAGGGGAAACAAATGCTGGCTTTGTGCAGATGCATGGAGCCCCGTGTAGCTGGGTCAGACCTCCGCCCAGTGTCAGTCCACCAGCTAATTGAAATCACTTTGCCCTGGAGGCTGCAGGGAACCTTTCTGCCATGAGAACAATACAGATATCTGAAATGTCAATGAAAACCAGTCAGCTGCAAAGGACTGCATTTTGTAACACAATTCTATAACCCTGTGTGCAAGCTGAATGATAGTTACCACGCTACCGAAATATAACAGTCTAACATGTTGCCTCTGTCGTGCTGAAGGCGTAACTAAACAAGAAAAAGTTGTTAATTTTATGTAAAATAATTGTGTGAGAGTTTAGTACAGGTAGCAGAGAAGTGAGGGGAATTGTGGGAAAAGGCCCTGTGGTAGTCCATCTGTTTGGGTAAGTCTCAGTACCCTGGACACAACACTGCACTGGCACGCACACGCATGCTTATACACACAATTAAAGCAGCACACCCACACAGGCAGACCAGTTCCGCTAGAGACATACCAAACCCCACCCTCAATGTCCACAAATAAACAATTATTCTTTTAAACGCGCCTGCAGACATCAAGACGAGTTTGTTTCGGGCAAAAAGATGCACGTAAAGCTTCAGTAGACCCCACAACACAAAGGGGGGAAAACGAACTGAGCAGAACCGAGAGACACTGACAGATAAAATACAATTTTAAAGGGGCGAAGAAAAGGCAGATTGAAGGACGGAGCTTTGTCCACCCCCCAAAAAATGAACGCCAATCCTTCGTTTTCTATCTGCTCAGCGATTAATTGACGAGTGTGCCACATTAATAATAAAGCTTGCTCTCTCCACTTAGGACATTGATTCACACCTCCTCAGCTTATGGTGTAAGAAACCGATCAATCTCGCTCCTTATTCATCTCTCTTTTTCTCCTTCTTGCGCTCCTCTATTACCTTGCTAAATATAACTTTCTTCCCTCTGTCTTTAGCCAGGAAATGAGTCCAACATGCAATAACTGGCTGAGAATTTAGCATGCCTGGCGAAGGAGATGTCCAGAGATGATTGATTGATTATTAATTAATTCGCTAATGTCCCTGATTGATCTACGGGGAGGAGTGATTGTCTGAGAAAGGCAATATGAGGGAATAGAACATTTTCTCTGTTCTTTTATTTTTTTCACATGGAAATATAAGTGTAATGGCAGCAGGATCTATAATGTGCGTCCGATTACGGCGATATGATGTAAGAACAGGAAGGTAAACCTATGTTTACATAATGCTGTGGTCTAGAATAGCTAAAACAAAGATAAAAAGGAAAGAGAGAAGAGAAACGAAGAGAAATATCCACATCAAATGCTGCTGGGAGCAGCACATGCCTGCTCGTCTCTCTGTCTGTCAGTCTGTCTGTCGGCTTGGCCTTGAAAATCCCAGCACTCAAAGCCAGACGACCACAGAACTCATGCCCACGCCATACATGCACACACAGAGACACAAAGACACACACACACACACACACACACTGTGGCCTGCTCTATCCTACGCTATTGATCTGCACCCCACTCTTCATTAGAAAGAAAGATTCAAAGACAACGAGGAGCAGTGAGACGTGTTGTGTGTGTCTGTGCGTCTGTGTGCATGCAGCATGTATGTGTGTTCAGAAGTGTAAATGTATGATCAAGGGAGTTGTGTAAGCTGCGTGTGGTTACATCCTGTGTGTGTGTGTGTGTGTGTGTGTGTGTGTGTGTGTGTGTGTGTGTGTGCGTGTGTGTGTGTGTGTGTGCGTGTGTGTGAGTGTGTGTGAGTGTGTGTGAGTGTGTGTGTGTGTGTGTGTGTGTGTGTGTGTGTGTGTGTGTGTGTGTGTGTGTGTGTGTGTGTGTGTGTGTGTGTGTGTGTGTGTGTGTGTGTGAGTGTGTGTGTGTACTGCCAGGTATCCGTAACAGTGGGAGCAGATCTGTGTTACTCTAATGCAGTCTGTCCTCACTGGGTGTTCCTATGGAAACTCTCTGTCTCTCTTTCTCTCTCTCTGTATATTATTAGACATTCTTGAGTCAGCTGCTATGAATAGGAAGACACAGATCTCATCTATTGTGATACGCTCGCTATAAGGCGCTCACTCCTGTCCAACCCCTAGAGACTTGACTCGGTGAGAGTATTGTTGCTCTGGTGATTGGTTGCACAGGTTGGGTCACGATTGATTGACTTGTGGGCTCCGATCAATCACGGCGACTGGGCAGCCGCTTCTGACACGAGCCTGAGGAAATTATTGTAGTTAGATTTTATTCAAGCTGAGACTGACGATTTTAGTCCTGGTTGAATTTGATTTGAGTTGAAACAATGTGATTCAGAGCTCAGAGTTTATCAGTCTGGAGACTTTTTGTTGATACATACGTCTTAAGTTTTCAGAATTGTATATACTTCAAATGTGTGTGTGTATTCACTAGAGAACAACTATACACAGCATTTCTGCCGGGAATATCACCTCAGACATTTTGTAATATATACATCTATATAGATATATAGATATATAAATATATAGATATTGCATTAATGTATAGGCTCAATCACCATTGACTATAATGAATATCCTCTTTACTGTTTTCCTTTTCTTCTTTTTGGTATGTCTTTTACTTTTAAAAAAATACTCACATGTTCAAAAGATACAAAATAAGTAGACAATAAAACAATCTGTACTGTATATTTTAGATGTAATGAAAAATATGGTTCCTTTCTCACAAAAACATCCATTAAACATTACTAATAGAACCCTTAATATTATAGAGAAAAAAAACTAAAGCATCAATATATCTGATTATTTTTACATTGTTTGAAAGATGTTATCTATTGAATGAATGTCTTAGATATTAGGAGTTGAAGTGGATCATATGTGCTGATATTAAGCCATGGCTCTTCCATAATTGTATTATTCATGCTCATTAAATGCTCCATGATGAACAAGTTTGAAGGACATATATTTCTATGCGTTTTCACACATTCATCTCACTGTTACCGAAATAGAGCAGCAACAGGAGAAAATTACTGAGAATTATTTTTGTCCCTTTGGTTTATGTAAAAAAAATCAAAATTGATTAAAACCATTTTTAATGGGCTCAGCTAAAAGATAAATAACAAAAACACAGCGTGATTATCAATTTGATTAAATTGATTAAATTCCTCTCGTGTCGACAGTTATAAGTCATGTGACATTACTTTAAAATAAATTGAATAACATAATTTCACTGCAACAAGGTAACATTGATAACACAAGATACAACCAAACTCGTATGACGAAAACATCATTTTGCTTGCGTGAAAGTGTTCAGACCTTGAGTTTTAACGCCCATTTCAAAACGCATTTATCTTCCTTCCTTCATATCCCGGAGCCGACACACTGTGTCAAACTCCAAGTATTATGCTTCCTCTAAAATAATAGCCCTACTTGTTGTTTCACTTCATTTATTTCACCGGTGGAGTGGAAAATGGAGGCAGATGACGAGAAACCAATGAGTGCCAGCTGTTAATTGTTGAGGGAGCCCAGGCAGAGTATAATTCTATAAAAGATACAGAGGGTGTTACCTTACCAATCAAACACGTGCGTCTCCACATGGCGCTCCTTTCTCACTGGAAAGCGAGCGCAGTGACAGGAGGGTGCGTTTGAGTGTGTGTAGGTGTAATCCTTTTGACAGTAGGGTACGCTCACGCTGGGACTCGCTGTCTCTGCATGTTCGATTATATAAGCAGGTGAGATACTAGTTTACTTCAGGGGAGTCTGCGTGGTGTTCGAGAGATGCGCTGCAGAGAACATTAATGATAACAAAAAGTCTGCGGGTTTCACATTCAGGATGAGCGATCAGGAGCTTGCAGTCAGGGAGATGGAGTTAAATAAAACACAGAGCGGAAGAGTGCAGCGTTCAGTGAAGGGTGTGTGGAAGTGGAGGGAGGGTGGGGCGCAGACTGACCTCTGGAGTGGTAGTCTGCCGCCGGGCTGCTGATGGGCGCTTTCTTTACGGCTGAGGAGCGATAGACGACGTGTGTCCTTCCTCCTCCTCCTTCCTCCTCCTCTTCTCTCACTCCATCGCCCCTCTCCACCGGCTCGATAAAAAACTCCTCCTTCTCCATCCTGATCATACCAGCCTGGAAGAGAGTGTGGAAAATGAATTGGGTGACATGAAAACTTGTAGGTGAACTTAGACATCATGTTAATGCGTGTCAGTCCTTCACATCAACACACAACACAGAGTTTCTGCTCCTCCCTTGTTTTCGCTCTTTCCCCCCCTCCACTCTTCACATATGCTCTTGCTCTGACAGCTTTTGAGGACAGAAATAGTCCTTTTCTTTACTCCACTGCTGCGTTAGGGGCATGCTGGGAGGAAAGAGGACGGGGCAGCAGTGATCCCTCCGGGGTCACAGGTCCAGAGTGACAACTGGCATCTAAAATGGCCCACACACATACACACACACACACACACACACACACACACACACACACACACACACACACACACACACACACACACACACACACACACACACAGTAGGAGATGAAACGGTCCTACTACCATCCTGGACTAACACATTCTGTCAGGTAATTCCCCACAACCGCCTTACACACACACACACACACACACACACACACACACACACACTTGCACAAACACAAACTCACAGGGAGAGAGTGAAAGCAGGGAGGTGAGAGAAGAGACTGCGAAAGAGATGGAGAGATGGAGAGAAGTTAAGAACACACGCAAAAAGGAGTTGCATGCACATAAACGGGGAAAACAGGCACTGGGATAATTGCCCGTCACTCTCTCTTATTCCATCTGTCTGTTTAAGACAACTGGTAATTACCAAGGCAACGCACTGCTGTAGAGGAAAGTCATGGGGGAGAACACGCAGAGAGGATGGAGAGGCTTCGGAGAGGAAGAGCGCAAAAGAAAGAGAGCGATAAATGAAGAGAGACAACATCGATGCAATCAGCGCTTGTCTGCCTCTCCCTCCGCTCTGACAAGAGAAGGACGGGATGATGAGCGAGTTGAACAGAGAACAGTGAGCTGATGGTGAAAGAAAATGCAAAGGAATGTGATGAAAAGCTTGTGGGCTGTTTCTTCAGCCACCCTGGGGCCCAATGACCGGCTATGAGGGTCCGTCTCTATGAACCTATTACATCTTCAATCTAAATTCATATGGATTCCATAGTCAGAGTCAAACTCTACCGATGTATTTCAGAGATAGATGAAAATATGCAAAATAAATTGGAGATGATACAATCTTCAGACAAAGATGGAAAATAGGTTTTTGAGAGGATATATACACACGTAGCTCTCTTTGATTTACTTCACTGAATATTCATGTTATGTACTTTATTTACTTATTGGAATACAGTCCGTCTCCCATGCAGAGCCTCCACCTATTGCCTGTCTGTCCTGCAATCCTTCCTTTTTAGCTCTTCACATTTGTATTCCTTTGAAGTTTAATGTTTTGTTATTTTTGCGTGTGTGCTTTTTCTTTTTAACTTCTGCCTATGTTGTCAAAGTGGGCAAAATGTTTTATCATTCATTTATCATATTTGCACGTGTTTTCTTTCTGTTGCAGTGAATTGAGCTGTCTCAACCACCTATAAATAACATGAATTTGACTTCATGCGAATAGAACAGAAAACAGATATAAAATGTGCGTTAGCCCAATGACTCTGCGAGGAGCCCACTGTGGGAGGTGCAGTCATGAGAGAAGGGAGCTGAACACATCTTTATCCTTGAAGTCTTCACTTTACATACATGGATCCTGAACTTAACACATAAGAGGTTTTAATTTATGAGAGCACCTTGGCTCTGAAATCTGTTCTTTTCCTTTCGCTTACTACTTATTGAGCTCTAAGGGAAATGGAGTACAAGAACTTGTGTGCTTCTTGAATTCCTCAGAGAGGCTGATTTGAAAGGAAATGGGTATTAACAAAAGTGGCCCTTCAGAAATAAAAAAGTGCTCTTTTTCTTTACTCTCGTCTCTCTTTTTCCCTGCCAGCCCGAGGCTTTGGTCCCGGAAGGATGTCGACATGCAACTGACCTGCCCTCTCACACTCCCTCCATCCCCGCCCCTCTCCCCCCTTTCTCCCTCCACCCTTCTCATCCCTCCATTTCCCCGAGCCGTGGTGCGGCATTCCGATCGGAGCTGATGGATCTGCGATGGTGCATGCATTTCCAGCCCAGAATACCAAGCAGCGGGGAGAGGAGAGCTGTGTCAAAGAAAAAAGATGACATGTGGGACTGGGAGACATGGTTGGATCGATCGGCATGGTGGGGGCGGAGGGTGAGAGAGAGAGAGGAAGGTGCAAGGGAGCAGAAGAACTGGACAAGTGCTTTGAAAAAGCCGAAGTGCATAAAGCATCAAAGCGCCTGCACGCATTTCCATAGTGAGAAGCACTGTCTTCATCTCCTTAAAGCAGGAGCAGTCGAGGGGATTACAGGGAGGCTTGTCCAAACGCTGTGTCCAGAACTAGAGAGAAACCCACACTCATCAGTAGCACAACCAACGGCCTTAAGGTGGCAACACCCGTTGGGTTATTCAAAGACAGGGTGGGGTTCAGGGTGGAGATAAGCTGGACGTAAAGGTCAACCGAGAAGACGCATTGTTGGAACGAGTGTAATGCAAAATGATCTGGTCAGGATGGAGCTAACGTACCTGAATTAATCGAATAAAGAAAGAAGGAACTGTAGTTTAACAGCGCCTCTAGAAGAAGAAAAAAACAGTCTAACTACTGTGAAGGCTTGGTAAAACCTGTCTTTGCTATTTATGCAAGCATTTTTGAGACGGCCCCTAAATTGAGCTCGTTATTTTCCCATCGGCTGTCAAGTCCCGCAGGATTTTTCATAGCTACAGGCGCTGTGTGACAGCATCTGGGCACCATCAGCCGAGCTTCATCCTGCAGTGCCAAACCAATACTGTATGGTGATGTTATCAAGGATGAACCTTGCAGAATGACTGCACCTACATGTTATAATGTGTACTTTTATTACTTTGAACAGTGAACAACAGACTTATTTCTGAAACTGAACTATGGAAATGTATCCTCCAAGGACATCAGAGTAAAGGGTGAGCTCCTCTGATCTCAGCAGTGGGTCCATGATGTCTATGTGGATGTTTTAAGATGATTTAAATATCTATCTGAACGTGATGCCAACTTCCACTTCCACAATCTTTATAAATAAACTTCCGTCTCCACGAAAACAACTTAGTTATGTTTTGGCTACTAAACTACTTAGTTAGGTTCAGGAAAAGATGGTGGTTTGTGTTCAAATAACTACGGAAGTGAAGTCACTTAAATAGGGGAATAAATCCACGTTGACTTGTCTCCAGGATCCAAGACCGCTTGTTGCTTTGAATAACTTTCACAATAACAATATTAGTGTGGTCCAGTTAGTTGGGTATGTCAAGGGGAAGCATGAGATGATAGAACCTCTGGATTTGTTTCCTTTGCTGCTATGACTTTCCTTTAATTGTTATATTTAGCATTACTCGTTGACTCGCCTGTTCAGGGATCGCCATGGCATCAGCTGCTCGCTGCTGCTCTTATTACAGTAAACTCATTGTGCTCCTTTGGGTGATGAGCCTGAAGATGTTTTATTAGGTGTGACATGTTAAAATGTAGCTTATTAGCTTCACTCCTCTCACGAGACACTTAAATCTGACACAGTTGCCTTCTGCATCTCATCTTTACCTTCATTGATTATAAAATATTTCCACATCACACACACAGGAAGTGTCAGTGCACATCTAACTGAACACGTCATGGCTGAGCCTGGAGTTCATATGGATTCATATTATATATATTCACTGTTCCTGGGTCTGTGTCTCCTTGTCACCGCAACATCTGTTCGTATGCATAGTGGCGGCAACATGTACTGCAAACAACATGGTGATGCAAAATAAACAGAGGTTTCTGAACTGAATGCTAATGGTGGCAAAAGTTATACTATGAGATTTCAAGTAATTATTGATAATGCAATTAGGAATTAATAAGATGTTAATAACACATAAAAAATGTTCAAATAGAAGGTTTCCATTGGGTATTATTCGGAGTAACTGGATTTTTTTATTTTTATCGAAAGATTTATTTCGCACATATACTGAAATAACAATAACTTTTTTGTTATCAATAAAATGAAGAGTGAACATATACAGCAAATCCTGAATAAAGTAAATAGATTAAAAAATATATAGGTTTGAAATAGAGGTAAACCCTTATAAGGTGCTACCCTGTTCTATAACTTAAATAACCTAAATAATTAACCTTATATTTTCTGGTCGGACAAACTGATGTTTTCACATGTAGAACAAAAGTTAAATGCTTTGAGCGCTACAAACTAACCTCCTTTCACTTTTGATCTTCTGTGATGGTTAGATATCACCAGGACTAAGTTTAAATATTATGTTATGTATGGCATTAATATAAACAAGTTGTTGCTTTCACAGTCTTTTCACACCCATAATTCCTCATGCCTTTGACTTAAGCTCATTACAGTAGATGCTTCGTATGTCTTAAGCTCAGTCAAGATGGTCTGGAGTATTGTGAGCGTTATAATTGCATTACTTAAACATGTACTGTGATTCCCCTGCTTAGTAAAGTCAGTCAAAAGAAACACAGTTCAACATAAGGCTTATTGGTAACTATTCTGACGCTGAAGAAAGACAGTAACTGAAACACGTACTCCGTTATTAATGCTGACTTTTGCTGCTTTGCAAAGACTCAAATCAACAAACAAATGCAAAGACGTCTTACTGTTGGGTCGTTTGACGCATTTCAGTTCTTATTTCAATCAATTTAAACCTTTCTTTGAGTAGATTTCCTTCACACGGAACAATGATGCACATTACATCAGAGTAATGCATCATCAAGAATAAAGAAGAGAAAACATTCGCACAACCTGCACCAAATATCCAAATCTGACTCATTATCAAAGAACACACGCACACGCGCTCACAACTCATTATTCCTGCCGTGGCCATTGAGATGGTGACCCTAACCACAACCCTCCCTCTGAGACCTATAGCCAAATGTGGATCCTACACACACAGAGTCCAATTACAACAGGAGGATCCTCTGTGTTTAAAGGCACACAAGCTCTATTTGAGGATCTGAAAGGAGTAACTCAAGTCCGGGGTAAGTGTCCTGAGAGCCACGTGAGACAGACGAGAGGCGGAAAAGCCGTGTTGGAGTGGAGGAGCGGATGTTGTGGTAAAGATCAAAGTCACACCCGGTCAGGGCCCTTCAGCTCAGTCCACCACAAGCAGTGTGTGTGTGTGTGTGTGTGTCTGATCTGAAGTCACTATGTGTGTGTGTGTTTGATCTGATTAATAACCCTGCTACTGCTGGCTACCTTCACACACAGTTGCACACACACGCACACACACACACATCCACAGGCCGACAGGGCAGACACAGTCACACAAGCAGATCCACAAGCACACACATCCATGCACAAATATAGCTTTGATAGTGACTCACTCATACTGTGTAAGCCTCCGATTCATTCACCCTTTGAGTCATAAGAGAAGCAGGCCCGTGCAATAGTAAGGCTGATTTGACAAATTAGACACACTTCAGAGAGAGGGATTAGGAGGACACGTCATCGTAAATATTAAATTGTACCTTTATGCTCCCGCGCTAAGCTCTGGGAAAGCCACGTTTTGTGTTTGGATTATGAATATTGCTCTGGCAAAAATGTAGATTTATCTGAAATTTATGAAGGAGGCGTGAAGCAAAGCTATTGAAAACATTCAGGGAAGCTATATGAAGACACTTGTGACCCTTGGCACTGCGCCGCTTTACTCTCGCAGGAGAGTGGAGAGCAGAGGGAGCAGGAAGAGGGAGAGAACTGCAATTAAGGTAACGTATTAACACGGATTAATTAAGTGAATTAAATTATTTGATTAATGTCCTGAAGAGCGAGGCGATTACCCAATTTTATGTTAATCAGGGATATGCAACGAGGAGGAGAATAAATCCGATGTGGCAAACAAAATATATCAAACATAAACACATGAAAGAAGGGAGGCCTTGTCATACAGAAACCTTCTCAGATATTTTTCTACTCTGTCCTCTGTTAGTGGTGTGTGTGCGTGTGTGTGTGTGTGTGTGTGTGTGTGTGTGTGTGTGTGTGTGTGTGAAAGCCAGATGCCAGTGTGATTTAAGCCGTGCAGGACTTAGCGATGAAGCCCCATCCTCGTCACCCTGCTCAGCTGATTACATAGAGTGGTCTCTTAAAAAGGTCACACACCTACACACTCTTGCATACGTACACATGCATGGTAGCCCGGTCCCAGTCACCATCTATTTCTCTTTTCCTGCTTTCGCCACCTCATTTGCAAATGGTTCATCTTTGACCTATTTTTGATCACAGTATGTCAGCTAAACTACTTTTTCTCTCTCTCTCTCTCTCTCTCTCTCACACACACACACACACACACACACACACACACATACAGGGTCATTATGGCTTTTAACTCTCCAGGCTGGCCCATACACATCAAGTGTCTGTGACCCCTCCAAAGAAAAAAGAAACTGTAAAATGCAGCAGTCAAAGGAAGAGGAGGAGACATCATCAAACAGGAAAGGCCTTCTGGAGAACACCACTCCGAGCCTTTAGCCCGTTATCTCCAGGACAATCGTCCTACTTATTCCCTGCTTGCCGCCAAATAATCTGCTCTCTGCTTCCCTCTTTTTCTCTCCATCTCTCTTTTTGTTTCTCCCTTATTTTTTTTTCTTCTTACAATTTCATCAGTACCTCCCTTTATCCGCCTCTTTCCATTTCTGATAACACTAAGTGAAAGAGGTGCTCTAAATGTGTGAAAGTAAAGACAGGGCCAGGTGTTGGAAAAAGAAGACAGACAAGAGACAACAGAGCGCAGGTCATATTATTTAGACTCTGCAGGCCACGGGCCTAAGAATAGTAGTAAGCCAAATTTGGCGAGCCTGACCGCATGATCTGTGGAAATTTTGGTTCATAGCGAGAGCGTTGACACACACAGAAACACAGTCGCTGACAGTCTGGCAGACAGACAAAGAGAGTGCCAGCCAGACAGACAGTTTGAAAGGAGGCTGCCTCAGTATCCCGTCCTTTGCTTTCTCTCGCTCCCAACTTCTGTTGTTATTAATCGGGACAAAAGCTCCATCCCTCTGCTTTCTGTCCAAACTGAGATTATCAATCAGCAGTGCGAGGAAGGGGAAACATAAAGGAAATGGGGAGCAGTTATGAGATATGTGTGAAAACCAGCCAGGAAGAGGTGATGGGTAAATGAAGTGATGGGTAAATCAAGACTTTGAAAGCGACAGATGAGAATTAACAAGAGTAGAAGATTGCAGACAAGAAAATGAAAGTGAAGCAGTGGAAACCAGAAGGGTTTGAGGAAAAGTCTTGAAGGAATGTTGGATCAACAGATGGAAACAAGTTCAAGGAAAAATAAAGGAGATAATTTATGAATTAGAGAGTGATTTAGTCCATAACCAAGCAAAGGTCCTCCCCCTCCACTCTGTCTCACTCTTTGGTTCTCTTTCTCTGAGCAGTCTGACAGCCAACTGCTCTTGGCCTGACCACCATGGAGGAGTAAGGACAAGTGGAGGGAATGTTTACAAGATCCAATCATCAGAGGCATCCACACTTGGTCTGTTGTCTTTGTGTGGCTCAGGTATTAGCAGAGGGCCTGTACTTTCTGTGGAGGGTGGCAGCTTGCTTGCAGAGAGCCAGAGGCTGTGGAACTTCAAGCTGATATATTGTTGGATCAAACCTACCTCCGCCCCAGAGGAAGGTTCAGGGTGGCTGATGCTGTGTTACATTTACAGCATCCCCAACAATGCCTAAGTGCCATTAAGGAAAGCTCAGAACTCCAAACAGACCCTGGGGCAGAGCAACAGAGACAATCTCTGAGGAAATGTTTGTTTAAGTCTTGGAAAACCTAATTTTATCTTGTGTAAATTGGGGAACAAGTGGATCTCCATAAAAACAAATTCAGGATCCTGTCAAAAAAAAGACCTGCATTCTCTGCTCAGGTCGATATTACTCCACTGAATCTTAGCTAATAGTTGTTCGCTTCTATAGCAATGCTCTGAGTATTGAATGTATCACCTTTATGAAAATATTATACATTTCTCCAACCCTCCACAGTGAAGGGTGTGTTTTGGATAACAGCAGACTCATCGTACACACCTGTCAAGAGGTGGGTTAAAAAAAGAGAGGAAAGAGAAACTAAACGTGATATGTTATATTCACGTATAAAAGAAAAGCCATGAGAACTCTTAAGAACCCTCCAAGCGCAGACCTGATTAAATATTTTTATGAATAAAGCTTTTTTTGACGACTGCAATGCAATATTTACCCATCACGTGCTTTAAAGCAACACAAATGATTGGCCGAGATACATGTTGACTACAAGCAGAGTAACACACACTTTTACACACACACACCCGCACACACACACACACACACACACACACACACACACACACACACACACACACACACGTAAAGAGCACCAGCTAAGCGCCCATCAATCCCTCTTACCGGTCTAGCGCAGCCATCGATCAGGGTGTGTGTGTGTGTGTCTGTGTGTGAGTGTATTTCTGTGTGTTCACATTTGTGTGTGTGGTCTTCCGGATTGATAAATGACCCCGATTAGTGGCGACTGACCGCTCTATGATTGCAATCTAAGTGCAGCAGAACAGCTGTTCTCAGAGCAGTGTTGTCTAAAGCAGTCTTTGATTAATACGACGACACTTTAATGAATTATAAACCGACCACAGGCCTGGGATCTGCTGGCCAGTCATAGCTACATCCTTCCATCTGTACATTTTGAGGAATCCATTGGAAAGATTCATATTCTATTTTGAGGTGATGTAGCTTATACACATTTTAAAATTAAACTGTGAGAAACTTCTGCCGTTTTCAGATCTCTCCATATTCAGTTCATTTCAATTGTTTGGATGAGCTGTCACTTTGGATAAATGATGGTGGTCTGTATGAACAAGACTCTGATCACTTGTTGTTGCTCCTCTTCGGTCTCAGCCTTCCCTCCAACCTTCTGAGCCTCAGTCCTGCCGACCCCTCCCTGATTCTGACAATCACACACACACACACACACACACGCACACACATGGAGATCCACACCCATCCCCATCCTTATCTCCACTCTATCTCTATATCTTCACATCTATTGGGTATACCTGTAACCTAGCAACAGAGCAGAGTTAAGACCCTCCCCTACCTGCTCAACTGCTCTGACTGCTGGACCTGACAGCCAATCAAATTGTGTCAGGGCAGCAACTAGAGTCAATCAAACGTTTGCTGTAACTGGGCGCTGCCCACTGCTCTCCACCCTTTTGACCCCACATGTGGGCAAAGAAACCAGCATGCGCTGCACACATCAGGCCTGCTTGTGCACTCACATGTCACAATGAAACGCTGGTCTCTGGAGGCCGCCAGGAGGGATCGCAGGATTGGGCTGACTTGCCTGTTGATTTTGTCACAACGCTTCACTAGCAGAGCGAGAAACGCTACCTGTGGAAGTGCGCGTTTGTGGTTACTTGTAACTTTTTATGTAAAGCTGCAAAAATAAGCATCCATGATGATGCTATATATATATATATATATATATATAAGAAGCCGAGACCTGCATAAAATGCACATGTGTACTTCTAGGTGAAATACATTTCATATTAGAACAAGCTGTTTCTGTACGGCCTGTTCGTTCTGCTCTGTCAGGCCATATTTCTTCTCTGTTGGAGACTTACAGACATCAGGGTCTAATCTAATAGGCCCTCTGTGCTGTCCTGTCTCTTTGACCACTGCTGACTACTTCTCGATTTATTTCTCTCTGCATGTGGTGATTAATGTAACGTGTGCCGGTAAAACTGTGTGACTAGTGGCTCCCTGCTGCACTATTGTGGTGTAAAATCAACACGTGTCACCGTGTGCCCATACACTGTGTTCCTTATGTCCCTACCATACTCTAGCATGGGTCACTAACTGGCGGACCGCGGTCCGGGTCCGGACCCAGACGCCGTTGTCTCTGGACCCTGGACCGAAAACCAATTATTATTACCAAATTATTAACTGTTGGTGGATCGCTTCTATTTCACCGGTGCAGCTTTTCCTGCCTTTACGGCTCTCGTTCAGCGGTCCAGGAAACACTCCGACCAATCACACGCCTTGAAAATCCTGTCACTTGATCCTACTCGACCAATCACATGTGTGTATTGCGTTAAGCCCCGCCCTCGACTCGAGGAAGACATTCGCACACACGGGAGCGACGGGAGAGACCTGATAGTTTGAAGTACGTGAGTCAGAGAAGTTATTTCACTTGGCGCTCCAAAAGAGAAATGTGGACATCTTAACCAGAGCCTTGAACCAGGAATGGACAGACTTAAATGTGTATTATTCCCACAACCAGATCTTTAGAGCAAACGGACCGACTCACATCAGAGATTAAGGCCCAGAAAAATAAACCTAAGAGGCCAATATGATCAGAACCCTAACACATGAATTAATATGATCAGAATCCTAACACATGAATTAACTGACCAACAATAATGTTAACAGAGAGGAGAAATGAGCTGAAACAAGTGGGTTAATAACCACAGATGAAGTCCATGCAAACACATTTATCTTTTTTGAAAACAAGGATATAATATATTGGCTCTTTGGATTGACATCACTAGATGCCCGAATAAACTGAATTTGAAGCTGCAAGACAATTCAGTTAAATTAATCTTTCTAACATGATTTATTTAATTTAATTTATATAGTCATGTTTTTCAAAAGCTTTCTGTTTTAAATCCAGCCTTTATTTGCCTTGAAATAAGATATGATAATTTATGTATTATTAGAGTATGTATTATTTATAATTATTCAAGGAAATCTGTAATATTAAATATTGTTTAGATGTTAATTAATTGAACTTTATTTATTTTACAGTCAGTTGTTGACTACATATAGACGTTAATACAACTGTTGGCTACTTCAATACATATGGCACAAAATCATAGCACAAATTTGACATTATTGGGATGTTCCGGACCTTTGCATGAGGAAATTCTCTCGAACTGGACCTCGCGGAATTTTAGTTGAATACCCCTGCTCTAGAGCTCTATCCTCAGTAAGATAATCATACAATGACATCTCTTTATTGGAACACAAATTATACCCAGAAAATAATTTTACCTTTGGCTACTATCAGAAGGCCTACGTTGTATTGTTAACAATTGCCATAAAGACATTCACAGCAGAATGTCTCAAAATTCCTACAAATCAGAAATTATTAATTTCAGGTCAAGCAGGATTCCACATGATAAGGGATCCACAAGTGCCAGCTATTAAACTGTATAACAAAGATCCTACTCATTGAAAGTTGCCACAAACAAGAAGGCCCAAGAAACCATGAGGCCTTCAAAGAAAGGCATTACGCCCATAGGTTCTGTGATTGTTGTCTAGGTCCTGCATCTAGAGCCCATGAAATATGTTGAAATCCAAAACCCATGAAATCTTTACTAAAAAAGATGGCTACTAAATGGCACTGGTTTGGATAACTAACAAAAGCGGGCACTCTCTGCAGGTTTAGGGTTAGGGTCCCCTCAAACTGTATGTAGACTTTAAAAAACATATCCATAACAAAGATCATACAACTCTTATTTTGGCACATATGCTATGATTTATGATGTATTGTAACTTGTATAGCTCTACATCTCCAATGTGTTTCTCATGAGCCTGAACGCAGTCTCAAACAGGGTACTTCTGGTAGTTTTCAACCTGGACCTTATTGTCCCATGTTCTTGTGTCTAAGTGACTAATGGGGACAACAATTTATGGAATTGGTCTTGTATTGACCGAAAGCCCTGCAGCCAGTAGCCGCTATACAGCCTGCAATGTAACGCTCGTGGCAATTCTTCACAGTCAATGTACGTCCACAAAGTGCTTGTTTTTGCCCCTGACAGATTGATCGAGTCTGACAGCGTTATAGAAAGTACACTACAGAGAAATAGCTTGTTATTGTGTCATGTGACGGTGGCAATGAGGGTGAGGGTGAGAGCAGAGCGGCGGAGTGTTCAGGGTTGGTTGTGTTGGAGTACACAAAGCGTAGCTCAGTGTTATCCAACATATTTTCAATGTCATGGCTGAAGGTCGAGCTGATTTCGACAATGTGGATGCACCACGAGATTTCAGATGTTCCGAAGCGAGACATAACAAACAGAACGGATCAAGCGAAAGGTAAAAAACATGCTTTATTTCTCTGTCGGGACACTTATGAGTACAACCCCAGCTGGTCAGTGGAAAAAACAAGCACTTTTAGTGGACATAAATTTACCACCATAAAGGTGTTGCCCCGAACGATTACACTACAGCCCGTTTATGCTTTGTTGTCTCCATTAGTTAGACACAAAAACAGGAAAAATAGAGTCCAGTTTGAAAAGTTCCTGTTAAGCCATAATGTGACCACACCTTTGCTGATAGAGCCCGCCTTGTGGAACGATCTGCCTGACAGTCTGGGACTCACTGCAGCGCACTTCCTTTAAGTCTTTGCCTGAAATGCCCTTTTATAAACTTTATCTTTCTATCTTATCCTTAAATGTGGGTTTGTCACTCTCAGTTGCAAAGCACATCTTAAGCTGTGTGTTATAGATGAGAGGTATACATTTATACTGCATGTTTTTTTTTCTTCTCGTTTATCTCATCCATCTGTGTGGCATGACAGATGTTCTCCTTGACCTATCCCTCTTTAACCCTCCTCGTTCCTAACCTGTTTCATTGCCTTCTGCTTCTTTTATTTTCACATTACTCTCATTTCCACTGGAATCTATCAAAACTCTGTGGAAGAGGATTCGCAGGACGGCAGTGTGTGAGGCGGAGAGTCCCTCATCTACTTTTGAATTGGAAGACCTCCCTCCCTTGCTCTGTCGACGGCTCTGGTTGCACTCCTTCTGAGGGGAGCAATCAAAGCGGGAAAATTGTGAGAATGAATCAGACTCTTGTTGGATAGATGGAGAGGGAGAAAGGAGACTGAAGCAGAAGAGACAGGGAGAGCCTTCTCAGTCCATACAAATGTACATCTGACACAAACATTCCCGTCCACATGCGCCTTGACTTCATCTGCACAAACTGAATATTATGAATATTACGAAAATCACCAGCATTAAAAGGGTCAACAGAGCTGCAAAGGCTTATGCATTTTATCTCTGTAGAAAAAGGTATCCGTGTAGACAACGAGGCCTCTGACTAGTATTCTAAGAATTCCAGGTATGAATACCAGTGTTTCGCTGAATGAACCACTGTGTGTGTGTGTGTGTGTGTGTGTGTGTGTGTGTGTGTGTGTGTGTGTGTATGTGTGGTAAAGTGCTGCTGAGGTGAGAGGGCAGTATGAAGGACAACTTTCACTTTGGTTAGTGAGCACCCCAGACATAAAAATCACAATAATGGAAAAACTGTAATATTCCTGCAATATTCCAATGAAAATAATTGCATTAAAGGAGACAGAAAGCTTCAATAACAAATTGTTGTCATCAGTTGTATTACTAATCATTGCAGTAGCTACAGTCTATAAGTTTATAAATGTTTTAATGTTTTACCCTTTCATTTAATTAACAAATCCTGCTGTACTTAATTAAAACTGACATTTAGTATGTTAAAAGTGAGAGCTCCTCCATCATTATATATTTCTAAAAACCTATAAAACTAACCCACACAGCAGTTTCAATAGCGTATCCACCATATTTACTTTACTTCCTGTGACATTAAATGCAAAAAGAGACTCTTACAACCCTGTCAGTGCTTCTTTTACAAAACAATGAAAACTCTCTCCACGGAAGCGCGTCTACTATATACAGTACACTGGAGTGGATGCAGACGGCTGGTGCGTGAAGCATATTGGAGCCGTTTGGGGCAATCAGTGGAGCGTCAGTGAACCAAGGCCACAAGGACCACAGAGCCTCTTTGTTTTCCAGTAAGTAATTCTCTATTTCGCTTTCTCTTTCATTCTTATTGTACAGCTAACTACACGTAGAGCTCACAGACACAAGAGAATGCAAGATGAACTACCTTTTAGGGGATAAATGTGGGCGCTTTTTTCCTCAAGAGTGTGTCCGTGCAGGATAACCTCTAGTATGTATTGTCCTGGGTGAAGGGAAGACTGGACAGTTGTGGAAAACTAAAACGCAGAAGGTATGACAGTGAATAACACACCGCTGCCCAAATAGCCTCAACATCACGCTACAATTCATTTACATTTATGTGCACACATCTGCCGTAAATCCATAGAGGGATTGACCGCTCGCTGAGCCCACCACCCTTAGTTACTGTTGCTATGCCTGTCAAGCTTTCCATTCTCGCATTAAACATAGAGTTTACTGCGGCAGCAGGTTTACAGCTCAAACGGGTTAGGATCTTCTGAAACAATCAATGTAGCAGATCAGAGCTGCTAACACTGACCCTAAAGCAATTCTTGGCCCCAAAAGTGGCAACGAAAAATATGAAAATAAGAATTCCAACTTGTTATTCCCATAGACCGGGGAAATGCAATCAATATGCGAGAACATGAGCTGCTTTCTCTCAAAGCCATAAACCAGAAATGTAAGTCTGAATTCTGAACATGGACGAACAGTATAGTTGCCATTTCAAGGGATCGTTCAGTGGGGTTGTATGAGGTTGTCGTTCACAGTCAGTGTGTTATGCAGCAGCAAAAAGTGTTTTAGCAACTTAAAAAAAGACTTGCCTAAAAATAAATGACTGAAACGTATCCATATTGTAAATCGGAAGGTTAGTTCCTCATTGGAAAGGACCGTTTGACTGCAAGGTTAAGTGGTAAAAATATTCTAAATATAGCATACACAAATATAGATTCTTTTTAGGTGAGCCTTTCTTATGTGGGGATAAGTGCCACATACAAACACCCAAAGTATCCCTTCAACTAAAAGGCATAAGGCAGTGTGGGACAGCAGTAAAACAAGTTGCACACATTCTGATCTTGAATGTTTGAAGTTGATTTTAATAACAACATTCCACTTATAAGTGTGTATAAGGTAATGTTGTGGCTGATCAAAAAGTATTTAGTATTGAGATGAAAACACGAGAAAGGGAAAATGAATCACAGTGACATCTTGAGGTGAGATGGAAACGTGTTGGCCTTCGCTGTGATTGGGTTGCTCTTCATTTAACGACAATAGGCTTTTCTGGACATACATAGTAATTACCTATACAAGTTTGAATAAAAAGTGTAGTTTTTCTGGGAAATCAATGAAATTTGACAAATCCAATCAAAGTCGCCTCACGCCTTTCATGTTTCGATGCAGACTGAGACATTTTGTGAATGGAAGTCCGTGTGGAGATTTGAAGGCATTTCCCTCTTGAGCGCTACCACCAGAGGGCGACACTGAGCTCCTCTGGGCCCGGAGGAGCTCAGTGGGCAGCGAGGTCTGCGAGGTCTGCCTGGTGGGCAGAACAGAGAGAGGAAGACAGAGACGGGGGGAAGAGGCAGAATGTGTGTGGGAGAGAAAAAACACTAAACAGAAGGTGAGGCGAGACAACTGAGTGGGGGGCCATGAGACTGAGATGTACTCAGAAGGAGTGTGTGTGTGTGTGTGTGTGTGTGTGTGTGTGTCTCTGTGTGTGTGTGTGTGTGTGTGTGTGTGTGTGTGTGTGTGTGTGTCTGTGTGTGTGTGTGTGTGTGTGTGTGTGTGTGTGTGCATAAGGCTTATGTATCAGATCTTGCATAAGCGCAGGTGTCAGCAGGTGCATACAAGCACTAATACAAAGTGGTGCATTGGCATCTGTGTGTGTGTGTATGAATGTGTGTGTGTGTGTGTGTGTGTGTGTGTGTTTGTGTGCCTAAGGACAATACTGCTCCCTCATTACCCAACTGTTTCCTCCAGTCCAGCACTAATGAGGAGCCTCACCGTCACCGTTGTAATCAAGGTCAAGCCTAGGCCAACACACAGAAGCAGACACACAAACACACACCACACACACACACACTTTGCAGAACTATACAGTGTGCATGTGTGTGCTCAGCTGCATTGAGCGACACATTTACAATCAGAAGCATCACTTTATATGGATTCACGCCAAGAAAAAAGACGATGACAAAAGCAAGAGGCAAATGGGTGGAGTACTGTCGGCTCCCGTATGATCCAAACAATTTCATAAGAAGGATGTGGGTGTGATGTTATGTCCCTTCAGTCTCCTCCTCCTCTTTTTGCCAGATGAAGACAGAGAGACAGAAAGAACACGAGGGAGGGGATGCACGCATGAAGATAGGTAGAGTCAGGTGGAGACAGAGGGATAGACAAAGAGGCACAAGGATGAGAGAGAAAAGAAAGGGAGGGAGAGCAAGACAGGGTGTGATATACAGGGGAACATGGCTGGGAGGAGGGAGGGAGGCGAGGAGAAAGAGAGGCAGGAGTAATTAATGAAAAGAGCAAGACTTAGCTCTTTAGTCTCATCCCTCAAGACGAGCCTGACACGGCTACAGCTAGCTAATGTCATAGCAACAGGGAGAAGAAAAGTCTCATGGGTGCGGCACAGGAGAGAGGAGAGAAGAGCAGGTAGAGGCGAGAAAGAGGAGGTAAGGAAGGAGGAAACCGAGTGAGGGAGGATAGGATGACGGAAGGAGGAACAGAAGAAGAGGTGAAACTGAGAGAGAGATGAACACTGCAGAGTCAAGGACAGAGACATCAGGCAACAGAGTTATGTGAATGATATAAACATGGAGGAAAGGGAATGAAACAAGAGGGGGGAGGCAGAGAGCGAGAGAGAGGGCTGGCAGAGATCCAAAAGAATAAAGGCCATATACCCTTCTCCCTCTCCCTTCTCTTTTTCTGTTGTGCAGCTATACCTGGGTTTACCATTGTTTCTATATCTAATTATCCCCCCTGAATAATTCACTAGAGTATCAATAATTCAGCTTTAATTAGCAAAAACACAGCAGACAGACTTGAACATCACTTTAACAAATGCAGGACACGCGTCGGACAGAAGCACATACACACACAGTTGGAGACATTTTGTTTGAAGTGGCCCAAAAAGAGAGTGGCACATGTAAAAAAGATGAGCGAGACATGGTATTAAAACTAATACCGTGGAAAATCTTAAAGGGGAAGTTGTTGAGACACACAGTCTGAACGTTATCCTGTTGGCAGGATGACTTGCTTGGACTGCAGATAAAAGGGGATGTGCTGAGGTCACTGCCGGACCTCGACCTTCACACGCGAGGGCCGTCACTTTTATTCAAAATGTAAACTACTGCAAAAAAAAAGTTCTTACTGAAGTCTAGTTTACTGAAAACGATCAAGACATGCTGATAGTCTGAAGATAAGATACGGCTAAGGCTAAGTTTGCTGCCTTTTAAAAATGTAAAATTGCAACTGTCTCACAACTGTCTCACATGAGGTTACCGCAAAAACAAATCTGAAGTCTCTCAAGCTGGACAGCAGAGGAACCACACATTAACAGAACCAGTACAATGTCAACTACAAATGTTGCATTCAAATTAGTTTGGACAAATTATGTTTCGGTTCCTATTTGTTTAGTTTTTGAAATGACAATCCACATGAGATATAAAATATAAAAAAGTTCACTTCCTTTTTCCAAACCTTCCTCAGAATGGTGGTAGATGCAGATGTTGATGGGCTCATACAACTTGTTGTCATGTGACTGAACGTATGCACTGGAGTCAGCGGGTGATACGCCAACTTCCAGCTGTTGAAGAAGGCTCCAGCAGAAGCAATCATTTTAACCTTTAGTTTAAAATATGTTACCCCAATTTAAAGAATGACCCTATATGCTCAACCTTACACTGTATTTACGTCTGATTCCAAACACTGTCATGAGGATTTATGTCATTATTTGACGGACAGACGTATTTAAATTAACACCACAATAGTTCCCTCACTAGCACGCAGTGACTGCAGTCAGGTGGATATCAGCTAAACTTCTAACTCCATCTCTGGAGGTTCGGCTCTTTATTGTTCAGCACTGCAGCAACACTTTTGGGAAACACACCGCTGGACAGAGAAAGAAACGTGTCGCCAATCAAATCGCTTTCCAGTTTGAGCTACTTGATGTGAAAGCGTCTGCCGGTCATTTAAACCCAGCAAAGAGCCAGAGAGGGAAGGCGGATATGACAGATGCATATCTCTCTCAGCCGCCACCACCTCTTCATCTCCTCCATGTTCTCCTCGTCTTTTTTATTTTAGTGTGAATCTTTGGCAGGTTAAATGCAGAACTGGGGCTCTTAAAGGAGCCTGTTTTATCCATCAACTCCCTAGATATTTTTCTGAGACACTTGCTCCCCCACACACACACAGACACACAGACACACACACACACACACAGAGACACACAGACACACACACACACATACACACACACCTCATACACAGACATCCCCAGAACAGCATCTATGTGGTAGAGACGGATTAGTAGCTCGGACCAAAGCCACTATAAAAGATTCCTACCTAGAGCTTATGACTCATGTCTGTTTATGTCTGTGGAGCGCTTGCGTCTGTACAGTGTGTCTGTGTGTGTGTGTGTGTGTGTGTGTGTGTGTGTGTGTGTGTGTTCCAACCCAAATAGACTGTGCACCAATAAGATCTGCCTCTGGATCGATTGGACTCAGACTGTGCCTCAGTTGACAGGCCGGACCTGTGGTTCTCTTGATTGATCCATCCTCTGTGTGTTATGTGAGCGTGTGTTTGTGCATCTCAAAGGCAGAAAAGAAAGGTTTATAAAATGTGCGGGTATTTTCTTTTTTTTTTGTTCACCCTGTGCAACAATCCTCTGTTTAAATACCTTTAAAAAAAATCCTTGTATGTGCTCCTCTGAAGACGTGCTGCACATGCTCCACCATCATCTCCATCAACTGTCAAAATGAACACACGGTTCTGGAGGTCATATGTGAACAATTTAATTATTATTACTAATTAATTAAGTTGTATTACAACAACTGGGGCTGGATACCATTTGACATGGTTTGATACTAGTGTCTATGTTTCACTACTGATACCAAAACAATACCTTTATCACACCTTCATTTGAGGAATACAGACAGGTTTTGAAATGAATGTTACAATACAGCTTAATAAAGCATCTATACGAGAACCTTGCTCAAATAAAAGAGCCTTCATTTTTATATTCAAAGCTATCTGATCAAAGAATATAAAAAAGCATATGAACCTAGAAAGCACTCAAGGCCAGCTTTTGATACTCTTAGCCACGGACATTTTTCCATCAGTACCAACAAAAAACTGACTTTACGCTCAGCCCTAAAGAATATGTATTTTTGAGACTTTGGATTAATTTGGTCCACACCGAGGGGAAGAAATAAGTATTGTTGCCTTTTAGTTCCAGTTGTTGTTCGTTGATTACAAACAAACCACTGCGAGTAAACATGAAGACATGAGAGGTGCTGCAACATGAACCCAAGTGGGGAATTCAAAATCATGGCGCCTGACATTAAGTCATGCAACACTTCTGGTGTTCAACAAGAGCCGTTGATCACAAGTAACTTGCATAACAGGTTAGGTGTGAAAGCACCCCAGGTGTTGCCTCTCAAGCTCTCACAATTAATTATTCTTCATAATCTCAGTACACATCACACATCAGCCGATGTCTCCACGGTTAACATCTACATGCAGAACACACACGGAGTGGAGCGAGAGGAAAGTTGTGGGAAACAAAAGTGAGAGGATAAAGCTGAGAAGCCGAAGCGGCAGGTTAGCACTAATGGTCAATGACATGTTAGCGCTGTGGCTAGGCCTAGCGCGGGCGTTGGAACTGCTGAAATATTTACACGGCGTACAGAATGAGAGACTCATTCACTTCAGATCAGAGAGAGAGGGAGCTGGGCCACTTTCCTACCTCTTCACTGCACTGAGGTTAGCAGCACATGCAGCCAAATGGACAGCACCACATGAATTATGTGCATGTGTGACTTTTTGTTTTACTTATTCATTTTTGCCCCGGCATGTTGGACCTTTGCTTCAGTTTGTTTACAGGCGAAGGTTTAACGATGAGGAAGTGCAGAGACAAACGCATGTGTCGCTGTTCGCTATTTGTTGTCTCGCGTGCACATATTTCTTCCTCTGTGCTCTCTCACGCACACGAGAGCTTCATTTAACGGGTTGTGCTAATCCTTTTAATGCTGCATGTGCTTTTGGTCTAGTCCTCTAACAAGGTGTTCTCTCTCTCGCTCGCTATCTATTGCTCTTTCTCTCTCACAGAATCTTCTCATATATAATAAGGACAGACTGACAGGCCTCAATCCACTTTGACTTTGACTTTGAGGCCCGCCCCTGCCAGTATACTTAGTATTTGAGCTCATGTTCACTGTGTGTGTGTGTGTGTGTGTGTGTGTGTGTGCTTGGTTTCCCTATGCATGAGTGTGTGCCCGTGTGGGTGTGTGAAAGTGACCCATCCAAACTTCTCAGAGTGAGTCGGGGGTCGACCCAACAGGCACCTGCCACAAGCTAACTTCACCTGCTGCTGCCATGACCACGGAAAACAAACAGAAAGAGAGAAAACATACTGCATTTTCATAACGGCCGCTCAAAGCCTCTCTCTTTGGGAGTGGACAGAAGACTGGAGCGAAGCATGTGGGAAGAGAGGCAGAAATCTGTCCCGTGACTTCCCTGTGAAAACCTCCACCCTCTCTCTGTCTGCCAACGTGTTTTTGTTTTCACCTTCAAACACAAATGATTGAACTTCTTCACCTTCTCCCTCCCGTTTCTCCTCTCTCGCTCACTGGCAGCGCGAGGTGGACGTGCCTGGAAGCAAAGCTCCTTCTGAGCGAGCCTGACAGCTCCTGCTTAATATTTAACCAGCGAACAGGCACGGACACACGCGCCAATGCAGCGCTGTGCACGTGGAGGTGGACGTGCACAGGCGCATCCGTGCACGGGCACAAGCCAATCAGACGGCATCTGTAAATGCAAGATGTGAAGTTTGATGCTGACAGCTGTCCATCCAGGAGAACGTCCTGCGGCTTTGTGCGGCGCTGCTAATGACAAGTTAGCTCTTCAGGTGAAGCTGCATGAGGCTGTCCATTATCTTTTCTCCCTACTGGCCTCTTTCACGCCGTCCATCCCACTTCCCCCCTCCTCGTGTTCTTTCTCTCACTTTTCTTTTTAATTACCTGATGTCTCTTCTTCTTGCCCAGACACCAATAGAGATGTGAGCGGCACCGTCTGCACTGAACCGTCTGTGTACATCTGATCTCTGATCTTTCCTCTGTCTGACTGTACTGTGTGTGTGTGTGTGTGTGTGTGTGTGTGTTGGAGCGCTTATTACGCGTGTATCTAGACACAACCTGGCTGTACTTTCTGTCTGTGAATGTGATGGCAAGCCTTTATCATGCAATAATTTTTTAGCAAATTCTTGGCCATTGTCGCACGAGAAGAAAGATTCATTTAAATGACCGGAATAAAGGAGCTTGGAACAAAATCAACAATACTAATCGACATAATCTTGTTGATATTTGTATGTATAATGTAACGACTGGTCCCGCCAAGGGCTGCAACAAATAATTATTTATCAGCTCGTTACTTTGGTCTATAACATTAAAGAAATGCCCATCATAATTTTCCAGAACAAAAGTTGAGATTAAAATAGCATGTCACTATGACCAGCAGTCCAAAACCAGCATTCAGATTTCAGAGGTCATTTTTGGTGTTTGTGCATAACAAAATGACTTAAAACAACGTATCGTTTTATCAAAATTGTGGCCATCTGTATGTGTGCCATGCACTTTCCCTTTCATACTCTTTCCTGTTTCCTGTGACAGATCTCACAGGGATGCCCCTTCTCTCTCCTGATGCCAAGCTCGGGTTCCCCATCTGCGACGTGTGCAAGAACAGGGCCCGCTTGTTGCACTTCAAACACACGAGAGGCCTCTGGCATTCCTGGCGCTACAGCACAGGCCACCGGATACGGACACAGAAAGTTACCTGCCAACGGGGTCCTCTGTGTGTGTGTGTGTGTGTGTGTGTGTTTGGCAGGGATTTAAAAGCCATCCCTGGCATGAAATAGGCAACATGAGGAGGGTTTTACATTGTGGTTTGTGAAATGGATTAACTATGTTAGTCATTTATGACGTAAAAATACAAAACATATGTTGTTTATGGACTCTCAAATGTTAAAATAAGTGAGCAAATCAAAGGCATCACAAGTGTTATCTGAAGATGGATTGAATGTGTAACACAATGCTGTCACAGTTATTGGTGAAAGCAAGGAACATTTGCAAATGATGAGGGCTGCAACTAATTAGTTCTTCAATTAATTGATTAATCATTTTGTCAACGAAGTGTTAGAGTACTGTCTTTTGACAGTGAAATTGAAACTGGTTGTTTTAAAAGATTGATATTCCTCCATCAGACCAGATGACCTCGGCCTATTCAGAAATATATATCCCTGAAAACGTGCATGGATCAAGTTTCAAAAATAAAAATACAATTGAGCATTGGGACAGATAAAATCAGACTTCTTGGTTCCACAGGGAGCATTTGAACTATTGAGAATATTGAGCTTTCTGACACAGTCAACAGACTCCGTGTTTACAGTGTGGAGGGATGTTGCAACGATCCTCGGAGGCCGACACACTTTAAAAACGGTTACATCAGACATCTTTTCACATTCTAGCGGTAATGTGAGCGGATAAATGACACTTAGGGACCGCCGAAGCATAACTTCCAGAGTGGAAATTGTTAGCTTTAGAGTAAGCACTGTAAACTGTGGCAAAATAGGAGAGCAACTGCTGTCAAGGACTATATATAAACTGCATATAACATTCAACCAGATCAAGAGCATAAGCAATATATCATATGATATATATCGTTAAAACATGTGCAGCATGTGTAAAAAAAGCTTATCTTTATATCAGGCTACAACTCCAACAGCTGAAGATGCAGTACAATGACAGGCTTCTGGTTATCAACAAGATAACAACAAGGGAAAACAAGAGACACAGAGAATGGAAGATAGAGAGGATAACATCAGAATAATGACTGAGAATAAGCCAATGGAAATATGGCTACAGTATTTTTGTTTTCTCACTGTTTCTTAAAGAGGTTTTAGTTTCATTATCTAATTTTACATCTGTGTGATGGAGCCCACATCGATATGTAATATACCGTAAGACGTTTGTCACACATTTTGCCATATATACCATGTTAATTGATTTAAATATATCTTGGTATAATGAGGCCACTGTGGACAATATTGAATATTTCTGGCATTATTGGATTTGTATATGATTTTGGCATCAATGTGATAAACTATCTTCATGCGTAAGACATTTCACTCTAATTATTTTTTCCATACAACATTTTTCAATTTATTTATGGTATTGTGATATACAGTATATTGATATTGTGATATAAAAGTACCTATATCATGATAGGGGATATTATCCATATCACTCCTTTTCTACAAGTGCTCAGCTGTGTGCGTGTCGCTGTAACTGTTCCAACTCGACCACCAGACAAGAATATTGGACGTAGATTGTGAGATGTAGAATCAACTGACATGGACTTAATTCCAAGAGATACTGGGCTGAAACGCTCTCCTCCAGCTCATCCCACCAACCAGGACTATTGGTGCTCTGAGTAGTTGAGCAGGACATGCAGGTCTTCACCTTTAAGAGGTCAACTAATCACTGAACACCACAACCTGGACCATTCTGCCTCTTACCTGCTGCGACAGCTTGTGTGAGCTCACGTAGCCAATCAGAGTGAGAGATGTCAGACACATGCAACATATGAATGATGCAAAAGACATTTTATGAATCATAATAAATCAGTTTTCAGATACCCTCTGCTTCCATATTGTTGATGTATTGTGCCGTCATCCATGTTGTGCTTGATGACTAGCAAGAGCACTGAATACTGTGTAACTCGGTGCTATGTGAGGACACAATAGTTAAGGGGTGAGCACACATATTGCTTTGCTGCATTTCTGCTTCACCCTGTGCCTCGGTACGCACACTCCCACAAACACAAGCACACTGGAGGTCAAACCGTCTTTATGCCAGAAACCTCGGAGAAGGCCACCCTGTGAATAGCAGCCATCACAGCTCTACACGGCAGGCAAGACACTTGAGAGAAGGGCACAGCGTGCACAGCAAAGATATCTGTCAGAGCAGCCGGCCTTTTGAAAAGCATCACAACATCTATCAGCTAGAATCTTGTGCACTCTGTGTGGAGGAGATGCTTCAAGATGTGTCAAGGAAGCACAGTGGCAATGCTATTGATATTCCTGGGAGCTGTAAGGTTACAGAGGACTGCCAGTGCTTTCAAATGAAATCGGCCCCTTTGAAAAGACAACTATTTAGACACTGAGAACAGAAACACAGAAACAAAGCTGTTTTCAGTTTCACAGTTGATTTTGAATGGCTTCCATGGTGCTGCAGATGAAAGCACAGATAAAGGAAAGCAACCTTTCAAAGCAAAGTATCACACACTATAAGTTCCAGAAAATCAATGCAACATCAGTACACACTCAATGTTTAACCACTCCTGATGGCTATGGTAATGCAAGGGGTCAGTTGGTCAGCCATGCACGTGGTTTTGCAGTTACAGTAAATGATGCCAGCCATTTAAGTCATGCACACACACACACACACACACACACACACACACACACACACACACACACAGGCTCTATGTCTGCATCTATCTAACATGACCTCCCTCATTAACTGGAATTAGCCTAATATTTCATGGACGGGCCTGGGAAAGGGAATGGGACTGGGAAAACTGCCACATTCCCTCATATTCCCTCACACTTATTTAACCCTCACTGGGTGAGGAGGCAGAGACGGGACCAAAAAAGAACCGGATCTGGCCTCGGGGGCTCGATCTGGAAAGGACAGGGGCTACAGTTGAGAAGAGGCTGTGTGATATGAAGAAGTGGAGCGTAACTGAATTTACAGACTATCCCTCCAGTCACATTTCGTCTTTTACGAACACGACTCAATCGCAAAGCTTTTGTCACCATTATTATGCTGCTGCTCTTTTGAAACATACAGTGTCAGTTTTAAAATGGAAAATTGGTAGACGGTATTCATTACACTTTATACTTAATTTCCCAGCTGCACCTGCAAAAAGCGAGACTTTTGAAAATGAATTCCTGGAAGAGTTGTCTCATCCAACAGCTGCACTATCCTAAGAGATGATGCACACGGGGCTGAATACTTAAAATGCATTCAAATATAAAAGAAACTCACCTGGACTCACTCCCAGGGTTCAAATGCAGCTCTTGGTCAGCGGCCCTCTGCTTGACAGCGACACACAAGGCCTCCTTCAGAGTCTGTATGAGACGCACCAGCTTTCAACGAACTAACTCCAATGTAAAGCGATCTGCGTCCTTATGAGACACTCAGAGCAACAGAAGTAGTGTTTTAGAGCGAGAAAGGGAGCCTTGGTGGATGGGACCAACGGACACAGGACTTTTACTCGGGGGAGCAGCATTTGAAACCAAAAGTCACATGACGTTACGTCCGTATCTAGCTTTTAAGCCAAACCATGATCTTTTTTTGGACCAAGATTTGGCAATAACCAAGTAGTTGTGTTGCCTAAATCTAAACCTTCTGTGTGAAGATACCACCAGGGGCTTCAGCCCAAGCAGCAAAATGAAGAGATCACGTTGAAGAAGTGGTCTGTGAACGTACCCGATGCTGAATCCTCGAATCGCCTGGAAAACAACATTTGTGTTTTTGTAAGTCTATGACTCAAGAATGTTTGTCTAGCCAGTACATATGAAGAATTAGTCATTTCCAATAGTAAACAGCAGTAAAAGACAGTTCATAGCAGCTGTCCTCGATGACAAATGCCTCATGTTAAGCAATGCCGGCCAAGTAGTTTCACTGTGGCCTTGTCGAAATCGCGAAGTTGTTGGCTGATTCAAATCAACCAGCGATCTCGGAGATGCTCAGCATGTAGCTTCAGGTTAGGTGCCTTTACCTCATCTCTCTATAAACTGTGTGTATATAAGCAGTAAAGTCAAGCTGAGGGTTTCCAGTCAAGATGTCATCCGTGTGTAATATTTTTTGGCATCCACCAACGTGCTGACAGAATGGCTTTAGGAGTAATTTCCACCCCTCAGTCCTCTCTTCTCCTTTGTCTCGCCCCCTCAGCCGCCTGCCCTTCTTCCAGCGCTGTGATCCAGTCTGGTTATTAATTCATAGTTAAATCTAAACGGTCTGGACACTCACATAACCCTTCCACTGCTGTTCATTTTACTCTTGGGAAGGCCACCACTGTGCAACCCCACGCCCACTGATGCCCGACAAGCACACATGCACAGAAACACACATGTAGATCTTTCTCTCATTTGTATGCACAGCAACCTATCTGTTAAATAACGTGAAGAAGACATGGTTGTTTTTTTTACTAGCAAACATATTTTGCAAACATATTTTTTGGACCCTTTACTGAAAGAATGTAAATTATGGCTTTGCTGCTTGTGCTGAAAAAGTACGAGCATTAGCATAGTTTAGATGTCATTTCCAACAAGCCATTCTGCTATCACAGTCTCAAGTGGCCAACTAACTACACATTTGTACACAGGTCCACACTCACTCCTTCAACTTGCTGCTTCAAAGAAGATTTTCACACACTTGTGCAACACACACACACACATACAGGGAGTTGCACATGGGTACACACACACACACACCCCTTGCTGTCAGGATAGTGATAAATTGCAAGGAAAAGGAGGAGCAGTAATCGGACACCTCCAGTGCTGAGCAACCAGTAATTATATCCCTTCATTAGGTCAAATATTTGATTATGAATAACCTGGAGGGGGTGGCGGGGTGTAGCAATGACCTCTTTCCTTTCGGGGGAGGAAAGAGAAGAGAGGAGAGGCGAGGGGCATCAGTGAGAGGAGAGAAGAAAGGAAACGACTTGAAACATTGACAGCACGGCAATAAAGCCATCTACATATTGACTATAGTCAGTGACTATGTTCTTCACACCGTCTCCCCACTTTTTCCTCTGTCTCTGGATCGTGTCTGTGTGTTGTTGTAGTAAGTCCAAAACGCTGGCCGCAGCATATTGCTAATGTGTTGATGAAGGCAGGCCAGGCCAAAGGGAGTCTCTCTCCGGCAGAAGACAGACAGTGTGCGTGTTCGACAGACGAGTGAACATCACTGGCCTCCGCCTCAACCCTCTCTGGGAAGCTGCTAGCTGCAGCCTGCGAGTGCATCTCCTCCACTCTGCTGTGCCGTTCCTTGTACATTAGCCCGAGATAACACGGGGAGGGATTATGCACATTAAAAGGCAGGAGTGTGTAGGATTAGCACAAAGTAGCAAAATAAATAGAAAGTGTCAGTTCATTTCGTTCTCATTGGCGTTCATGTATATCGTTTTTTACGTTCCCATGTTATCTTATCAGTATTTATCCCAGAAATAAAAGACAAATGGCTTTAAGAACTAAAATGAAGAATATTGGCAAAAAAAAAAGCTGTTGTGTGAAATACTTGGAAAACTATACTAAATTAAATTAAAAAACTGATTTAATTTGTTAAGCCCAACGAAGAACTGCAATTAAAAGTTGCATCAGCAGTTGCATTATGTTCACACTATATAGTTCCAAATGTTAATTTCTTTATCGATTAACAAATAAAGAGCTAGTTGATGCTGAGGAGATACAGTATACAAATACTGTTGATGAGGCTAAATCATTTGGCCATAAATCACAGAGAGAAAGTTCTGTTTTTTCTGGCCTCACAGGCCCACAGCTAGAGCCATATTGGACACATTACACTTCATACGGTACAAGTACATGAAACACACCTTGTCTCTTATGAGCGGCTTACACAATTAATTAATATGTGTTTATGCAAGAGTGTACCTGAACTTGGCTGCTCCTGTTTCATATTTCACAGCTTTCCCTCGATCTCTCCCCCTTCCCCTCTTCTGTGTGTGTGTGTGTGTGTGTGTGTGTGTGTGTGTGTGTGTGTGTGTGGCTGCTCGAATGCCAATGCCGTCATCAAAGGACACGTCAAAATGAAGGCTCTGGCAGAGGCTGCGATGGGGATCTCAGACACACACACCCATAAACACTCGTACGCACACACACACAGCTCCAGCTATGCTTTCATATCACGCCCTGGCAACGCCCACTGACTGCAGCATATCTCCACCGGTATCTCCAAGGTTACCAGCGGTAGCCAGGGATACCGTCGGAGGGAGGGTGTGGCCAAAGTCTAGTTGGTCGACGGCAATATCCTCATGCAAAACATCCCACAGTTGTATGCACAATTGTATGCTCCATGTTGCATTTTTATAGATTAAAAACAGTGTCACCGCTAGTTGTGGTTTTCACTGAACCGACTAATATTTTGCATGTTGAATCTTTAATAATAAAGTAGGCAGAAGAAAACCTTCAAATTCACATTTCATGTGTCAAATGTGCAAAGCTGGTTTCTTTCACAGTTTATCACAGGTTTGTTTCATATGCTGTGAAAGAGTATTCCTTTCCCAGTCTTAGTTAACACTTTGCTTTGAGCAGTTTTCAGAATTTCAGCCCCAATATTAATGCAGCCACGTTATTATCAATCCAGATGTTGTTTGATCCTTTACACCTCAGCTCGTCTCTGCATCTTCACCTATCGATCTGATATAATGTGTGTATGCCGGATCTAACCCACGTTTCAGATGCATCAATTAAACCAGGGTGCATGCGTTGGTCAGTGAGTTAGTTAGTGGATGTGAGAGGCTCAAATTCATTGGTTTAAGGACCCGAGATTAACAATTGGTGTTTCCATGACAAAGGAGGGCCTCTGCCAGCAGCCGTGATTCCACAGCACTGACACACAAATTGAGTAAGAATATTCCCAGGCATGCTCTGAGCTTCACTCTCTCTGCCTGGAGAGGTGAGAGAGAGAGGGAGAGAGAGAGAGAGAGAGAGAGAGAGAGAGAGTATTTGGATCAATCAAGCTGAGGGACAGACAAAGGCGAGAGAAACTTAAGGAGAAGCAAAATGTGCAAGTTTTTATTTTGCAACTTTGTAAACGGTCCATCATCTGCACATACAGTGTTTAATGTTTGCAACAAAACTCGCGCGCATAACCACAAATACCCCACAACGACGATGAGTTTGATGATTTTCTTCTTGCTTCGTAATTCCAACATGATATGCATCCCACAATGCCATTCTCCTGCAGCGGGTTAAGCGTCTCAGCGCTGCGTGCGTGTCTGTGTTGGTGTGGTGAGAGATAGCAAGACAGACACTGCTACAGTGCGTACGCCTGTTTCCAAGTACTTCAAGGTTTCATGGCGGCCTTGTGAACACAACTTGGAGGTGATGTGTCAGCCCTTCCCCCAGTGTTCCACATCCTCTTCCTACCCCATGAGGAATTAAAGGTGAAAACCAGCCTGAAGCAATTTGCACCTGTTTATAAACTGCAGCTAATGACGCTATTTATACTACTGGGTCCAATTTATTGTTTCGGTAGCACGTTTTCTTTTATACATCGCTGCAATATGATCATAGACATAAAACCGCATTACCCGCTCCCCTGAGAAAATATGACAATTTTTGCAATTTGTGGATTATCCAAAGTCCATGTCGACACAATGGAGGAAGCCCATAAGACGAAATAGAACAAAGGGGCAAAACACGCCCTTATGTCCTGCTCACACGCAGAGAATGTCAAGAAAGAAATGTGACTTCCTGGAGAAGGTCAAATATTCAAGCGGTACGTCTATCCACTACAGTCTTATTGTTACAGAAGTGTTCAGTGGTCCCTGGAGGCACTTGTTAAAAGAACTGGGTGTGTGGAGAGAAGTGAAGAACGGAGAAAGCAGCACATTTCTGAATCTTTACTTGGGAGATTTACAGTTGATGGTAAAGTGTAAAAGTTTTTTTTAACAGAGTCGAACATTTTGCTTCAGCACTTGTAATGGAATTGATCCGATGTTTACAGATTGTATCGACATGTGCTGAGTGTTCATGAGAGGACTGCAAGGCCAATAACGCTTAACATTTTAAGACCGTCTCATTCTGTTATCATTCATGTTCGAGAACATTTGAAGTTTGTGCATTATATCGAAAATAATGTTTATTTTCATTATGCAGTGCTGTTTGTGCACTTGAGATAGCGCAAAGATGCACTGCATGACCAAATGTTTCATGTTCTTAAATTCAGAATGAACTGTGATAATGTTTTTTTTGTTTTGTTTTTGTATTAACAGAAGAGCCCGCACCATGGATGCATTGAAGGCGTGCACTGATTGTTTGTACCGAGCTACACAGGATTCAAGTGGTTTTATCAGGTGGGTTGATGCTCGTCATGTGTTGGTGACTATTGAAGTGAGATTGTGTGTTTACAGTGTACCTTTGAATGTACAGGAACATCTTTGTTAAATGTAACACAAATCAAACATTAAGTACTGTGTAACATTAAGAGTAATCGAGAAATAAAGATCCCTGAATACAGTTTAGTGTCTGCTGTCAGACCATTTTTCACCTGCCTTTATACAGTATATCTTGAAATGTAAGTGTCTACTTGAATGTTACAAATTATGTTAAAACAATTTTACTGTAAGAAATACACGCAAGTGCCTTATACACAGACTGCCGACACTGTAAGTACACTTTGCGGCAGTTAGTTGCAGCTGTTAGCAGCTTCTGGGGCAGAGTGGAGCCACACAGTTTACCGACTGCGTTGTGTGGATTATGTTGTGCAACGAGTTGTAGGCCGTTACAGCGTGTCGAGCTAAACGGCAGCATTAATGGGAAGAAGAGATTTTGTTTTTCCCAACCTGTACCAGGGAAAGTGGATCAATAAAACCCTTTTTTCTTTTCACCTACAAGAGGCGTTGGTGTGAGCTATGTGCATAGAACCAGAAACACGTTATGGACTCAACAGAGCTCAAGCAGGCGGTTCTTGGACCGCTTTGATGAGCTGCAGAAGCATTTGCACAGTAATTAAGAGGACTGTTCCTTCTTTGGACACGATAGGTTCCCAAATCAGCAAGACTGTTATCAGACTTCTGGACAAGTTGGAACTGCGTCTCACAATAACACAATTTACTGTGTATGATGTACAAGCACATTTTTGCCATGTCAGCTGAACGATTCCTTCTATGTGCAGTCTATCCAATATTAAATATCGTCCTTGTTGACTTTAATAGACAGGCAACAGCAACAGCTTGACAAAGTCACTTCTCATTCTAATGAAATGCATTAAATAAAGTATTACTACTTTAAAAATGCAGATAGAAATAAGGCACATGCTCTGAAATGCCATTCTAATAAATAAGAAGTCATCATTCAATTAAATTGCATTGAAATATACTGTGCGTACGCAAGCAAACACATGGGACAAGATTGAAGGCATAAGGATGGAACCTGAGGCTGTATGAGCGCATACATGAGTCTATGTTGTACTGCATGAATTTGTGGGTGCCAATTAAAACGTTAACACATCTACACAGCGTCCCTGTTCCAACATCTGATCCACAGGCTTTTGTTAATACAACATATCAGGTTGAAAACAGATATCTGTAATCCTCAGATCTGCAGACGAGTCCAAAGCCTGTCCTCTGCCGCATGATTCACTCATGCACACATGCAGTCACACAAAGAGGAGAATATAAGACAATTATACAGAGTCTCCTCAGAGAAAAGTCACCACCAGCAAAAAATAAAAGAGACGGCAAGCTATCAAACTGACAATCACCGGGGAATCCCACCACTTTCAAACAAATAAATATGTTGTGCACCCACACACACACTTTCACACACCGACACACATGTGCATCTTCCTCTTGCTGAGCTGAAGAATACAGTAGACACTGTAATTCACACCCTGTCTGAGCTTAACCAGAGATTTCATCTAGAGGGGAAACACTGGGCTCCTCTATTGCCCCCAATTACTGCGGCCTGGAAGCAGAGTCAACAGCCACAGTTTTATACAATCACATTGTCTGGGAGGAAATCAGCCCCTTTCGTTCCTGCTTGGAGCGGTGCACTGCCGGCCAGGCCTTCAGCATGAGCCACTTAAACTATCATATTCTGAAAGGGAGCACAAATGGCTCGAGCTACTTGTGGAAAACGGTTCTATACAATTTCGCAGAGCACATTATTCTTTTTCATGTAATACTTTCACTGAGATCAAACAGATACCTTAATCCTGAGAACGCACGCTTGGTAGTTCATATGGTTGAAGGATAGCCCATAGGTTCAATTTGTGTGCAATTTGCTGCTTGTGTGTGTGTGTGTGTGTGTGTGTGTGTGTGTGTGTGTGTGTGTGTGTGTGTGTGTGTGTGTGTGTGTGTGTGTGTGTGTGTGTGTGTGTGTGTGTGTGTGATTCGTGCAGGCCATTCTGCTCTCTGCGAGCTCCCTCGTATTGCCATTATACATCACAGCACAGCACCAGCGAGTGGCTGTGTCAAAAAGCCTGCCTGCCTCTCTGTCATATCTCATAGTTACCTCTCCTAACCAAATTACCCCCAACCCCCACCTCACCGCCCCCTCCTCCTGTAGACAGTGAGAGATGAGCTTCATCCTCAATGAAGCTCATGCCTCAAAAAAAAAAACCCGCAGCAGTGTCCAGCAGCATTTGAGAAGAAAATGAGAGTAAACAAACGACACTCTGCAAACAAAGATCCTGGCTGTCATACATCTGCTGAAAATCAAAAGATATAACACTCATCGGATGAAAATCCCTGACATATACATGGTACTGCTGTTTTAGCACCGGTACTATGACATGTATAGCCAGTTCATTTTGCATCCAGTGAAAAGTCTCTGGCACAGAGGAAAGCAGCAAGGAGCTTGTTTGAAAGAAGCAAAAGCAAAAAAATAAAAGAGAACCACCTAACCTCACTCTCCATTAAACAACAACATGCAATCCCAGAAAAGAAAACAGCGCTTGTTGCTGGGGAAGCCTTATTTTCTACCCCCAACCATGGCATGTAAGGGACCCAAAACATAGAAAGTCATTTTCCAGTCTATGTTGGGCATAGTGGCACTGTGGTTTGACCCTCCACCATCGAGGTGTCTCAGTCAGAGCCTTTACCTCTGAACTGGTGCACATTCTTTAGTGATTCAAGCATCTGAGGCCCTTAATGTGCCTGGATGGTACATCTGTGAATGAAAATGTAATTTTTCCATACAAACAAACACCCTCAGAATTACCTCTCCTTCACACACACACACACACACACACACACACACACACACACACACAGGCACAGACACAGACAAGTGTGTCAGTGTGAAAAGCCCCTCTATTTTGGATCCCACTACCATTGTATTTGTGGAGGAGGAATGCAAAAAACCACAACACTGATCGCTTAACATCCAACACTTCATCAACATAAAACAACTGAGGATGTCAGGTTTTCACCTAAACACTAAAATGATGGTTGGCTGTCCAGGTGTGGTTGCTCGTGTTCAATCCCACACCATCTTTTATTAAAGCAGTCTGTGTGATCATCCCCACGCGGAGCTCGAAAGTAAAGTGATAAAGTGGGCTCGCTGATCATATTAGCAGGTAGAGTAGTCAGTGGAAGGCAACAACAGCTTGTGGCTCAGCTGGGGCTATGACCTCTGCGCACTGTAGTGGGAGGGAGCGAGAGAGAGACGTGGAGAGGGCAAAAGGGAGATAAAGATGGATGGGCAGTGGAGGAGGGAGAAACAGCAAGAAAAAAAAAACATCAGACAAAGTATTTCAGCCAAAACATCAACCTAATCTGAGCCCGCGTTCTCTTCTTCTGTCAGGCTCTAGACCTCTCGTCCTGCTTAGTCAGGGGTTGATTTAACACTTCTAATGGTGATGAAACCTGCGATCAATGACACGTGCAGTTACCAAGCACAGCATTGTCAATAAATAAGACAAGAATAACAATGAGCCACTGGAAACTACCAAAAATATGACATTAAATACTTTTTTTGTCAATTTGTCATTCTGCTTTCTGCCTCTGTTCTCATGTAATAATCATAAGGGCCCCAGCAAAACAAACCGGGGCTGTAATTATTGTACTACCTTCATCTGCAGGAATTATTGGACTACTTTGCTTTCCAACAATTTGGCGGGAAACCCAAGGATGTGACAACCCTACAGTAACACTACTACAACGAAGACTGTGAGTAATACGGAATCCCACGACACATTTGGAGGCAATGGCCATTTCAGAGCTTATTGTGATGAGTCATTTTACAAAATGTGCACTTTGAGTGAAAAAGCAGCTTCTAACAATGCATGCTGGGCAGAGTGAAGCCTATTCCCAAACAAAAAGGGCCATAAAAACCAGCAATCCCTATCACCACTTGGACATTCAGTATGAATACTGTGAAAGGTCCTATTAGTGGCTCAAGAAAACCCTTCAGCTCCACAAAACAACCACACAACATAACAAATGATCAGTGGTATTGGAAAGGAATAGCAAAGAGGAGAATGTACTTGGCCTTTAACGGGCTACACACAGTGGAAGACTCTACTGAGAAATTCCTCGACCAGATCAGCCTCGGTCAGCACGGAGTGGTTGTAGAAACAGGCCAACACAGCTCCACAAGTGCTAACTGGGAGTTCACCCTGCTCTCAAAAGAAATGTGTGCTCTGCAAATACTGCCTAAAAGAATATTGAGGAAACACTTCCTAAATCCATCCATCCATCCATTTTCATCCGCTTATCCGGGGGGTTATCCGGTGTCATTAGGCCCAGACTTCCCTCTCACCCGCAACATTTTCCAGCTCCTTCTGGGGGATCCCGAGGCGTTCTCAGGCCAGCTGGGGAATATAATCCCTCCAGCGTGTGGACGGAGTGCCTACAGCAAGCGAAGGAGTTCAAGCATCCCGGGATCTTGTTCATGAGTGAGGGGAAGATGGAGAGGGAGATGGCCAGGAGACAGGGTAAGGAGCTCGGGCATCAGGAGGGAACTTGGAGTTGAGGCGCCTCCTTCGTGTTGGAAGGAGTCAGCTGAGGTGGTTCAGGCATCTGATCAGGGCACCTCCAGGGCACCTCCCACTGGAGGTTTTCTAGGCACGTCCAACTGAGACCCACTACCTAAATTTCATGATTAAACAAGATCTCACCCGCTCATATGCAACTCGAATCAATACTTGAAGAGTAAATGATTCCATTCTAAATTCAAGAGGTTTCCTTTCATGTTTAATCATTCATTATGTTTATTTGAACAGTTTTTTGATTAATTTTTGAATAATTTAATATTTGGACAGCTGTTATTCCGTATTTATTGTGTAATCTTTGGCGCTAACACTTTTGTGTTTGATGCTTAGTTGAAAGATGACATAGAGAAAGGTACACACACCTCCATACACATAGCATGCAAACAGACTGCGTGGTTGAGAGGAAGGGCACACAACTTCCCCCCAACCGGTGAGAGCTGAAGAGATGGGAAGGAGGGAAAAGAGACGGAGGTGGATTGCGGCTTCACACTGTCACACAGCAGCAAAAAGGACAGAGAGGAGGGC
This sequence comes from Cottus gobio, assembly GCA_023566465.1. Lineage (NCBI taxonomy): Eukaryota > Metazoa > Chordata > Actinopteri > Perciformes > Cottidae > Cottus > Cottus gobio. Next base: position 17,692,196 of record CM042216.1, read on the forward strand.
CCTGTCACATCGCATCAGAGTCAGCTGCAGCCACACCCACCCTGCCAGCACCCTGCTGCCGAGAGGAGAGGAGAGCAAAAAGCACAGAAGAAAAGAACACTTCCTTCTATTCCTCCATTAGTCCCTCTTCTCCGGTGTGTCTCATTTGCATTGTATCTCATTCCTCATTCCTCATCTAGCCTGCCTCCTCACATGCGGCCATCTCCCTCCACTCTCACCATGTTGCCAGTCTCGCTGATTTGGCCACAATGGGGACTTGTGTGGTGGATCCCAGCCTAGAGCTACACTACAGTCCAGGTGGTGTGTGTGTGTGTGTGTGTGTGTGTGTGTGTGTGTGTGTAGGAGACAGTACAGAAAGGGAGAAAGAGGATTAGAAATGAACTGTGGAGATAGAGCACAACCTGACAATAAGTCCCTTCTCCCCAGTGTGTCTGCGTCTGAGTGTCAGTGTGTGTGAAAGAGAGAGGCTTAGCTTCTGAGGAAAAAAATCCTTTTTCTTTGTGTTCCAAGTGATGCTGTCAATCATCACACTCTTAGAGGAGCTGTGTGTGTGTGTGTGTGTGTGTGTGTGTGTGTGTGTGTGTGTGTGTGTGTGTGTGTGTGTGTGTGTGAGACAGAGAGAGAGAAAGAGAGAGGATAGCAGTTACAAGGATGCACAATTCTGGCTATGACCATAAACATAGCCAATAATAGACTTAGTCTGACAGCAGAGCTATTTTATCATGTATCTCCTCCTTCATTTCTATTTTAATAACTGAGCACCTTAATGCACTTTCGTGCCACACTAAGCCACACAAATGGCACCACACGCTCCAAACATACACTGATACATCCCAGTATAGGAGGCCTCAACAGCCCTCACACAAATGAACAAACATATAAAAGCAGTAGAAAAAAAGCTTACTATCAACATGCTACTGTATTGATCCCAGCTCGGCCTTTCTGTCCTCTTTCCAGGGAGACCAGCGGTCAGGACAAGCAGCCATTAGCGAGCAGCGACTAAGGACTTGCTCAAGTGCACTTCAACAGAGCAGAGGCAAGTTGAGGCTTTGAATCCCACATACTTGCAAATTGGGGTTGGCCCATGTGTAAACCATATAAAACACAGATCACGATCGGGAAATTCCTAAATAAGAAATTCAGAATCTTTGATATACTGTTGACAAGTTAAATTGCTCGACAACATACTAACGTCAGCACAGACGCTAATCTGTTTTCTGGCAATCACAGACTGTTTGACGACAGCCCCCTTCATTCAGTAGGCACAGGGGGGGTTGGAGGGCTTAACACACCATGCTGGTGTTTTGGTATCAGAAGATGGATAGTTACATGGGAGGAAACCTGTCCTTGCACCAGATAATACCATTAGAAGTGTGGCAACGTTGGCCACTTAAAAACCATTTTGGGGTTGCAGTGGACGAGACAGGGCTAAGCTGGTATCACTTAAAGTCCAACACAAAGAAGATAGGTGCCACAAAGATGGCAAATACCACAACGTGTTTTACCACCTGAGGAATCACCAGCATAGGTATTATATGTAATTGCTTGCACTTTCACCAGTAATTAGACATATCCCCAGGAACGAGCAATTTGTCTGTTGCTTCTCTAAATGCAAAAGGCATGATTTTGATTGGAAACGTCATAAATTAGGGATTTTAAGTGATGAATGTGACTGACTCAAGATATAAACTGTAAACATTTCACACTGGGGGATTTACAAGGATTTAGACTGACAGGATTGAAGATGCGTGTCTCTTTTGGTATAATCCTTCTATTTGTCTGCACATCACACAATTCTTGGTTATTCTTGGTCAGGTTCTCCAATCTCTTTATAGGGAATTTTAATCTAAAATTAATCTTAAACTCTTAAAGACTGGTTTGATTTATAGTGTGATAAATATAACACAGTGCATTTGCTTGTGTTGATGTTTGGCCCCGTCCCTGAACCAGAAGATACATCCAGCACACCTCGGAGGCCCAACTATTCGGTAACTCAATCTCACACAAAGCTATACATGGCCAAGGTCATCTCAAAGTCTCCATTACATCTTACATAATTGTAAGGCAGTATCCAAAGCTTTCCTTGTACACTCTGGCAGACGATCAGTCACAGTAATCAAAGCACTAGATGTGTTTCTTTGTTTCTGCTGCTCCACTCCAGCCCCCACAGAGTCAGTTATTAGAATACAATATATTATTATATAATATATTACATATGCTGGTGCACTAACAATTCCCGAGCTCCTCATGCACTGACAAAACCCCCCAAACATAAAACACTCGAAGAGAAAAAGTGATTATTTCTCTGTTGCAGAAAACAAAAACAAGCAGCCTTAGTAAGATGAGGAGGGTGTGAGTTTCTGTTATGAAGTGCGATTCTTGCCGCTTAGCTGCCTGCTGCATCACGCGCCAAGCAAAATGATTTTCAAGCATATAACTGTACGCAGAGAGACAAAGATGAGGACAGACAGACCGGCTCTGTTCCATTAAGGAACATGCAAACAGAAAATACAAATGTGACAGCTAAACAAGTCAACCCAGAGGAAGAACAAATACAACTAATTAGATCAGACTGGGGAAAAATGCACACATGTTTTTTTCAAGTATGCACTCATGCAGTGAAAGCAACCGGCAAACATTGAATATCCATGATCAGATCGACAAGTGTACGAGCTTCTGAAAGCAGGAAAGTGACCTTAGCGGGGAGTACGAGACAATAAAAAGTTTCATGCAAATCAGCAAGAGTCTCTGCTCCCTCCCTTCTGTATGAGCAGGTGGCGACCGTTATGATGCTGCTGTTGTTCTTCTTCAGGTTTGGGCACATTAAGATTCCACCGTGCTCTTCCTCCCTCTCCCTTTGTGTTACTGCCGCTTTCCTCTCTCTCTCTCTCTCTCTCTCTCTCTCTCTCTCTCTCTCGTGTTATGTTCTGTTTGTGCAGATTATGTAGAGAAAACTTTAAGAGTAAGAATGCGCCGGATGTGGCGGATGGGAGGTAAAACGCGGCGGCCACAGGAGACTCAGGCCGGCTCAGCCAGGGGCAGGCAGGCAGAAGGGTTTGGTTAGATGATGGAACACGCTGGAGGATGTCTCGTCCTGTTTCCAAGGCTGTCCACCGAGGCTGCTGGGGCCTGTTAGCTGGAGAACTGCTGATGTGGCTAGCATCGATCAGTTTCCTGCACGCCCTGCGGCCGGTGGGACTAGCTGGCTGGCGAGCGGGTGATGACAGTCCAGCAGGCAAGAAAAAACTATTCCATTCAAGGTCTGGTCTATTTTAAATGTTAATTACAATTTACTTTGCAGAATACTTTCGTTATCCATAGTTTGCACCACCACAGTATAGGCCATTCTGGAGTGATTTATATTATCTTGGTCACTGAAACAACACAGTTGCTCTCCTCATTGTCACTCCTGATTCTTTCAAATCTGCAAGACATGATGGACAAAATGTTTTGCTCTGAGCATTAAATGCTGTTTTTGCCTTCTACAGTGCAGACCACAATCGGAGGACAGAGGACTCTAGTCTAGGAGTCTGTTGTTCGAGTCCAGTGTGAAACAATAACAACAATAACAACAGTAAGAATTAACGTTGACATTTTATCAGTGTAGCCACAACTATGCTCTTTTCCTAACAAAGAGGTTTTGTTCCCTGAATGTAAACTTCCTGTGAAGATGGAAGTTTTTTTTTGAAAAGTCTCTACAAACTGACCCCAAATGGCAACGTAGAGAATCATAGTTTGAAGCTCGGGACCACGAAGCGTCTGTATTTGAGTCGGGAGTGAGGATGTGTGTGCCTGCGCTCTCTACATAAACGTAAACTCAACACAAAGGCATGCAGTCTGCCATTCCTATAGTCATGGATCCTCCACTCTGCATCTCTCTGACAACATCATTTTCCTGCTTGGGGAATCTGCACTCACCTCTACTCTGGGATGGAGGTAGAGATGTGCGGTTGGAATTGTATGAAGTAAATAATGTGACTGTCTGAGAAGATAATTAGTTATTCACTACTGGGCACGCTCTGAGATTGACCTTCAACCACCTTTTGTGCAAAACACACTGCATGTATAATAACTAAAATATCAAGCATTGACTATAACACCGTTAAAGATAAAGCCTAAAGTCTGGAATATCACTGTGACATCACAGTATTGTATTATGACATCATCACATGTACTGTGAATCATTACCACTACATCATTCAAGCGTGCTGGAGCTGATTTTTAGTATCAAAACAACCAGCTGTTAACGTGACATCACAGAGGTGTTTCGCTATAATCACGGGGGTTCCACTGCTCCATTTTCTCAGATGATTCCTGTTATTTCAACCACTCAAACAAACCAGCACTCTGTGAATGACAGAGCGAGCGAGACGAAAGAGAGTCAAGGGGGCTGGTTAAGTGCACTGTATGAGCGGCAGTAATCACAGCTCTGGTAAAAGCACTCTTTTGCTCTGTATAGTGTTCCTCAGAATGAGCTTGTGCTCTGTCTGTCCCCCCTCCCTCTCTTCCTCTATTTCTCTCTCTGTCTGATAATAGCTCTAGATTGAGTAATTGTGTGTTTGAGTGGAGTTACACTGCAGGGTGGAACCTGCAATCAGATACCGAGGACATGTTTCTCTCTCTCGCCGTCCGTCTCTCCATTCATACCATGCCTCAGCAGTCTGGCTACACCCGGCCCTCCCTCCAGCCATGCGGTTCCTGCAGGCGCTCCTCAAACCATCAGTCTTACACTTTCTGTTTTTTTCCCCTCTCCACACAGCCGGTAAGGGCTGGGGGTCAATAACAGCTGTGCACCGTGCTGTAATTGATGTCATCATTTCAATTTGAGCTGATTAGAGTTGAGAGCTGCTTATCGTGTGACCCAGGGTGGAATAACACACTGTAGGGCCCAGTGAGCTGCCACGCCTGACCAAGCTAAACTGTCGGGCTGACTGGCTGGATGACTGGATGGATGTGTTGGATCAGCCCAGGGCTGCCTTTTCTATTGACTCCTAATGCAGAGGTAATGACTGAGTGTATTCCAGGGCCACGGCTGGCGCAAGTGTCTGTGTCGCTGGCATTTAGTGTGATTCTGGGGCTGTAATTGTGATCGTCCCGCCCCTTTGTCAATAATGATTAACCCTTCTGCTGGCTCAGAAATGTGTGTACATCCAGACTGTGCATGTGTTTCGTACTTTATAATCTTTTTGATTATGGTCATGGAACGTGAAAATGTCATTAAATTAAATTTCAGTCCTGCCTAATGGCATCGGGACTGAAATGATGGTAAACTGTGTGGAAGTGGCAGGGATTATTCTTTCTTTCTTTCATGAACTAAGGCAACATCAGGCTTGAATTACACATTCTTGATTCTTAAAATAAATAATCATACACCAGCAACTTGGTAAAAGAACTCTTCAAAATGTACAGGAATTACAATTAAATTATAAACCTTTATAATGCAGCAACCAATTGGTCAAAGTATAAACAGTAACTAAAATTCCAGTATATAGATTAAATGCATATATAATTACTTGGCTCCATTGCCACAATGATGTCCAATATCTGTATTGTATCAGCATCCCTACATTCAAATTAGTATTGTAACCCTGAAAAAGATGTTTTATAGTATTTGAAAACAATGTGCCATCTCCATGCAACCGCCCACAGTGAAGAAATAAATAAAACACCTGTCAACTCTTTGGCATTTCTCCTTGCTGTTGATGTGGAGTCTTTTCAATGAAAGCACTAAAATAACACGGCCGCCTTCCAGCATTCCTGCTGTGCGCTAATAACACACATGAACCCACTGAAGCACACAGCCAAACATAAATATGGCATATCAGAATATACAAAGGGCAACACCTGCACAGGATCAGTGCTAATTATCTGCCAACAAATGATGACGCCCATACTATGCAAACAGCAGACACTAAATACCCTCTAGTTAGCGAAACCTAGATCTATAACTTCGAGGCTGGAAAAATTTTTCTGCACAGACAGCGGGCAATACCCTTAACCCTCAACATCGCTTGTCTGATCAACGCTTGGGAGCAGATCTTCTGCTAAAAGCAGACAAAGACTGCTCACTAAAGGAACCCTGTCTCTTGCTGGCTCTTTCTTTTTTTTTGCCAGAGCTCTGAATCTGTGGGTGTTGGGGAGCAAAAAGCTGTCTGCCACCTACTTTTTCTCTCTCTCTGTCATTTTCCTGACTCTTTTTAATACCATCATTAGGAGAGCTTGCTACCGCTGCCGGCCAAGAAACACCAGACAGAGAGAGCAAGAGAGGAGAGAGGGAGATAAGCGAGGAGGGGCGGAGACAATTAGAGAAATGTATGCACAGGTTTTTGCAGCGAGGTGAAGATGGTTCACAGGAACTTTGCTTTTGGCTGCTGTCTGTCCCTGCAGCGTGTCTGAGCATCTGACCATGCTGCAGGCGTGGCGCGCTGGACCGCAATCCACAATTCCTGTGTGTGTGTGTGTGTGTGTGTGTGTGTGTGCTGTGGAAACAAATATCCCCTCATCCAGGTGTGCACCCACCTGGATTTTAGGAGCAACCCCCAAAATGACAGGCAACACACTTCCTCTTTTAAAACCTCTAAAACACGAGGGTCACTTCTCACCCAGCTGGATTTGATTCCTGGCCAGCGGGCCGTGCAGGTCTATCGTCTCCACAGACCTGTGTGACCCTCTGTTCCCACGGTAACCTGAAACTGCCCCGCCATTTGTCTGAACCCACTGATTATCCGAGGCGCTGCGGCCCATCTGGAAGACAGGAAGCCGCACACTGGAGATAGATCTCTGCAGTGCAGCGAGAGTGTGTTTGTCAAGTGAGTGCAACGCGTAAAGTAGTTTTCTCTCTAATGGTAATTAATTCAATTATGCTTATTAATCGCGATCATTTGTTTCAGTTGCCGGGATTATTTAAACATTATCCCTTGACATTAAATGTTTTGCTTCAGAGCTCTAACAATATTGCTGCACGGGTATCTAAACATGTTTTAAAAGATAAGTGTATCCTGGTGGAAGATGAGGGAATCTAACACTTTTAGTGACCTTTATGGATTTGACTTCCTCTGACGATAGCTACACGTTTTCAGCTGGGCCGCATCGGTGCATGCTGAGCATTAAGAGTTTAGAATTGGTCACACTAATCGCTTCGAACAGAATCTCTGTAAAAGGATAAGACCTCTTCACCTGGTTGCATCATGACTGCTGTGTGGAGGACATGCTCTGCTCCAGTAAACGAGGCTCATAAACCACAGAAGTACAAACTTACATCAAAATTGAATTATTTGATGAAAATGAATGAACTTTCAAAGTGAAAATGAATGCGTCTCTAGCTGAGAGTTTGACGGCGCTGCTCTCTGACACTGTGTACAGTGTAACAGTCCCCACTTAACTGCTTTAGCACATCACAATGGCACCATTATTTAGCATGGAGAAATGAAATAGCCATAATTGTGAAAGTCATCACTATGCCAATGTCTCTTCTAGAAAAATGAAAAGCTCTGCTGACACGCAACATTCCACATAAGATCCTAAAAAGACACACACACACACACACACACATGAATGCACCTGACCTCACACCCACATGTGCACAAAATAAGGCGAACACAGCCTCCACATCTCTGAACAAATACTGGAGGTGAGGCTGAAGGAAAGACCACAAGTGGGGCACGCGGTTCAAACACACACACACACACACACACATGCACACACACACACATGCACACATGCATTCACATGGAATTGAAGTTGAGGAATTGAAATCTTGATCTGTGATCTCTTGCTGAAATCGACACCTCTTTGCCGAGAAACATTTCTCCAGGTTTCCGTAACTTTTAGGATTTGTGTGTCTGAGCAGAGGGACAAAATGAAACTAAACCACCACCTCCAAATTTCAATTGTACCTCAATTGTAATAGATCCTGCAGCATTACACAAATAAAACCAGTTTAACTTTTAAACCTGAAGCCGTGTCCTCCTATTACCATTCATAATAAGATGGATGCTTACCTAACTTCAAATGAAAAACAGAATGTTGTTGGAATTAATAGTGCAGTTCAGTGCAGTTCAACAAGTGGCCGTCTCCGTGCTTTTGCATCAATATAGCAGAAGACGACCTTAATGTTACTCCAAAACATCATGGAACAGTCAGCCGTCAGCATTTCATCAACATTCATGCATGAAGTAGAAACCACTTCAGCTTCTGGGTTTTTATCTGGTTTGATTCATGCAGTTCCCCATTCTGCACTTTGCACACACAAACAGACACACACAAACAGACACACACAAACACAGTCTCAGCTGCAGTTTAATTTAATTTTGCCCTGCACACTCCCCAGTTCTCATACTGTACACAGTGCTGCCTCCCCTCAAAGAACTAACCAGCTGATCACAGCTTCTGTTCACAAAAATCCAATTCCCTCCAAAGGTCATTTGTCCATTCAAAGATTTTCCTTTTTTCCCTGTGCTCTCTCATGCTCTCTTATTTATTCTGGTCATTTGTTACTTCTTAAAATCTATACCCTTTGCCCTCTTCATTCCCCCTCCTGCCTCTTTATTATTATTTATTGTATTTTGGTGTGAACCTTATCGGCCCCTGTCTTGGCTCTCTCTCTCCTTGCCGCCATCACACACCCTGGATCCCAGCCAGCGGGAGATTCTTGGCTGTGAATGGTAATGCTGTAACCAGGTGGTGGGTCACAGAGGAAGTGGGCACAGCAGAGCAGAGCTGGGCTACGTGGCTTTTAAAGAGGCAGATGTGGGCAGAGCTTAGGCCGGGCCCAACAGAGCTTGGCTGTATTTCTTGGCAAGCCTGAGGAGGTTGTAAGAATTGATTAGTAATGACATGAGTTGTTCAGGGCCGAGGAGAAACAAATTAAATATAAGTGGACAGCGCTAATGTGATTATTAAAAGGGGTTTTCCTTTTTTTGTTTTGACTGTTTGGTGTGGATATTACAGTGCTCATATTAATAATATTTGTCCTATAAATTGTTACTGTAACAATATTGTTTTACTTCACAGGAGTTTCAAGATAACATTTTAAAAACAGCCTTAATAAAAACACTGTAGGTTCATATTGTTTCACGCCCGTCTTGAAACAACACTCACATAATTCCTCCATTCCAGCCCTGAAGAGATCATTTTCTAATGCAACTCCAATGTAAGAGATGGGGGACTCAGTCCACAATACTTATTCAGTGCAAAAATGGAAATTTAACTGAAGCTTAGGTGACTTCAGCATTCTGAGTAAGACAAACAAAGTGAATATTTTCATATATTACAGTCTTTTTAGAATAAAATGCTCTCTTTGTTTCTTCAGTCAACATTTTTTTTGCTAAGCTGCGGTGGATAATTTTGTACAAAAATGACTATAACTTTGGCAGACACCCACTTGATTCATCTAACTTTGATTGTCAAAGTCACATATTAGCTTACACTTTACAAAGGTGCCCTGTACAGTTACGTTTACCTTCAGTATGTTTCACTAACATGCATAATGTGACTCCTTGAGGCCGGATAACTGTTGGCCTTTGTTGGCACATTGCTAAATTACCATCACAGACTGATCAATAGAATTGCGTATCGTGTCACCCATATGCTCGAGTGCACACATGTCCATCCTTGTGCATGCGTATGCTGCAAACAAAAGGAGGAAAGGCTCGTTAAAACATTGCTCCATAGCACTACTAGTGGACAAAAACAAAAAGAGGATACTTTTAAGAATGCAATTCTGCAGATCAGGAGGACTGGGGATTTTCGGCCCCACCTTTGAAATTGTAGTTACAATAGGAAGCACCAATGTGGACAGGTGGAATTACTAAAGTGATCAAAAACTTGTTCAAACTACACACAGGCATATGAGTATCATTTCATGTAATACAGATTTGAAAACCCATCCTCCAAAGCCCTGTCATGCATGGCAGTGGAGTGAGCCACACTGGTGATCTGTTATCTATAACCAACTACACTTTGACAGCAACCTTTCCTAGAAATGACCAAAAGGCCCTGGAGTGACGGGCCGGAGCGTGCGCCAGCAGCAGTGAGTTGCTGCTGCTGCTTGTGTCAGGCTAAGTGGGCATGTCAGACCTGTGCTGTCCTGGCTCCCTGCCTGCTCTCTCAGCTGCTTGCTCAGTCCCCTGTGTCCTCAACCCTAAACGGATCCAGTCGCTGCTACTCAGCTCCAGTGGCGGGCTGATCCGGCTGACTAATGAACACTTTTCCTAACGAGGGGAACACCACCCCCAATCCCATTATTCCCTGTACACATCCTTGGCCCATTTTTACTCTTATTTACTTGCCTTATTTCCACTGCCACGAGACTTATCTTTCACACGTGTCCCTTCCACGTCTTCCTCGGTCACTGGTCATCTTTCTGCATCCTCTCATCTTAGCAGTTCCTGTGAACATTCTTCACACGGTCTATCTCTCACTTCTCTCCCTTGCCGAAATATCCATTCACCAACTGTTTGCCATTTCTATTCCTTTGCCTCAATTCATCATCAGCTCTATTAAAAGCATTTACAATTCAGGCTCTTTTAGCAACTGTTGTGCAACCAAAATATTTAATGGTGGCAGCTTGAATTCAAATGCTGTGTCTGCTGTGTGTCCGGTCCTACAGCATACAGGACAAGTCTGCGAAATATCATTCTGAAAGCATTGTGTTGAGATACAGACATAAATAAAGAGCTTATCAGTGTATTCCTTGAATAATCCCTTCCCCCTTTTGAGCATACTACAATGGGCAGAGGGCAGTGGGATGAAAACATGACTCAGGTATTTCTCATGGCAGGCCTGTTGTTACAACCAGTTTGGAGGACATCAGGGAGAAAAGAGATGTAAATCATAAGCTTGACCCCAAGACAACTTCGGAGCAATGGGGTCATTCAGAAACACTGACCAGGGAAAAAGACATAGTCAAGGGGCTATTCCTATCTCCTACAGTCCTCGCGTCATTCTGCTCACAGGATCCTTTACAGTGAGCTCAGTGAACACTGCAGCAGTCAGATAGATAAGAGGAAACACAGGTTGTCCACTCACCAGGCCGTCACAGTTGCTGATAGCTACAGAGGCTCCTGGTGTGTCTTTGATGTCCCCCACGTACAAGCATTCATCGTGCAGTGGCTCAGAGTGCCGGGTGCTGTCGCTGTCATCGTGCCACTCCATCTTGGCTCCGGGGGCCACCAGTCTGGCATTGTGGTGCAGACGCAGGTGGAATTCCCGGCCGAAGATGGTGACGTTGTAGTAGAGCCTTTGTCGTAAGGCCATCGGCTCTCCTTTTGGTCCTTCCCACTCATCATTGCCTACTCCTACCTCCCTCTTCCGGCGCCTACGGGACTGCCCTCCTGCCATGCGGCTAGCCGAGACGGCGTGTGACAGGAAGCGGCCCTCTGCGTCCACACTGATCGGCCTCACCAGTCCATACTCCCCCAGGACATGCTGCAGGGAGTCTGGGAACAGGACAGGAGAGGCAGAGGGTGGAGAGACAAGAGAGACAGCATGAGGCAGTGGCAGGTGTGAGTGGAAAGATTGTTTATTTGGTGCGTATGTGAAAATGTGGTAAGGAAGAACAATCCAGGTTTAATATGAGAAAAAGAAACCACAGCAGGGGTAGGAGGAGACATCATGGGAGAAGTATGTGGGATAAACCGTGGCAAAAATGTCAACGGTGGAGGGTGAATAGGAGGATGGAAAAAGAGGGGGGAGGAAAAATAAGGGATTACAAAAATATCAGGCATGGGATTTTATATTCTTTAGTCTGGATCACAATAATAAAGGGGGGGGGGGGGGGGGAGCTGTAACCTATCACACACACACACACACACACACACACACACAAGCACAGCCCGACCCAGAGGCGACCCCGGTGCTCGGCAGTGCGCGTTTGGAAACGGCAGCCTCAGCAGAGCGCTGCGCTCCTGACACCTCCTGTGCCCTTCTACCATCAACAGGAAAACCAGTACAAGATGAAGGTGCTAATTGCGACTTTCTCACGCGGTTTTCTCACCGCCAGGCTGCTCAATTTGAGGAAAGTGATTTCTATAACCTCAACAGCGACTGAATAGCCAAGAAAAACAAAATATAGCACCTGTTTAATTAATTCTAATGCATTTTGCAGCCATGTATCCTCTCATCATTAATTATCATTACTGCATCTTACAAGCAAATTAATTCACAATCAGTATTGACTCTTAAAGACAGTTCATGCACACTGTATTTGATTAAGGAACATTTCATGCAGTGAAAACACAGGTGCATTTTAAAGGCGACCCACCACACACACACCGCAGAGCCAAGGCCATATTAAGGTGTCAATGCCATCACACAGTCAGAGCAATAATGCTATCACCTGAATGTGCTCCTTTATTATTATTATTATTATTATTATTATTATTATTATTATTATATTATTATTTTTACAACGTTATCGATCTTTCATATCGAATTTATAAAGTCGGCTGATTAAATCTAACGCACACTGTTAATATTTATTTCGCTCACATGTTAGAGGGATGATTTGATAATAGTGTGATCAATAGGCTGACACCCGACTCCAGCGTCCTGTGACAGATCGATAGATGCGACAGCGGCAGAAGCAGATAATGTTAGACTACTTTCCTGCAAAATCCGACAGTAAACCGGTGCATCTGATGCCCCTTTACACCTCAGATAACACTATCCCCCTGGATTGGAGAAAGCAAATCCCAACACTGCACTTGCACCGCGGAGACCTCCAGAAAGACCCTGAAAGCACCACAGCAAGACGCACAGAAGTTGCAAATGCGTCCTAGAATGTTGTTCTTTTGCAAAAGCAGCAAAAAGCATGTAAAAAATGAAACGCAAGCACGAGAAAAACACTGTTTTGCCGCTAACGTTGAGCTCCAGACTTCCAGGGAGCGCACAGAGAGCCCCGTGCAGCCCTGCTGATGAGAGATCAGCAGATCCGAAACAACCTAAACACTGACCACGTTTAACCCTACTGTACGTACCAACGCTACTGGCGATGTAAAGGCCGCTGGTGTGCAGCAGAAAGGCCGGCAAAATAATTAGGACAGTAAATCCAGGCGAGAGACCCATGGCAGCTCCGAACTGCGCAGGTGAGAGAGTGGGACTCCGGGCTCCAGTGTGGTGAAGTTCCCCGCCTGGCGCGACCAGCCACGCCACGACAGCAACAGCACAGCAGCCCGCAACTAGACTGCCAAGTGCACCGGGAGAGACGGAGCTCTCCTCCCCTCTCTCTCGCTCTCTCCTGCTCTCCGCCGAGGTCTCTCTCTCTCTCGCTCGCTCTCTCCCACTCACACACAACTCTCCTCCTCTCTTTCCTCCTCTATGTCTGTCTCTTTCACTCAACTCCTCTCACATTGTGTGTGCTCCACCACTTTTTTTTTGACTTGGTGCTCTGACACACTCCGCTGTGTGAGATGAGAGGGCCCGCTTACAGCTCCACGAGTAATGCAGGGACATTGAGGAACAAGGTGCTTTATCACACCTCCAGCATGTGGCGAGCCCAAGGGTCATTTATTTGTGTCAACTTGCACGCGCTTTCTGGCATGAAAACTACTGTTTCAACTCTCCCCTCCACCGGTCCCTGGTGTGCTGCAAGCCTTGCATAAACTTTGAATATCCCGTCAAGCGTCCTTGGTTGGATGAACAGCAGCGCCCCTTGTGGCTCACTAGCGGAAATGCACTCGGTTTTTCTGGGCCCAGGGGTCCAATTTACAGACTGAAAAAGTCTTACTAGCCCTAACCTGCTTGCCCTCATTTAACACATCATTTACCCCTCTTGACCACTAATCTTATATTGTTGCAAACATCGATGAGCAGCATAAGGCGAACTACTGATGGGAACAAAAACAATTACATTTTCAGAAATGTCTTCTCTTCTCTATTGATTTTTTTGTTTAAAAATAATATAAAATACATTGAATAACAAGGACAATATAAAACAAAGTATTTGAATATTACCAAAACCAGATATCAAGGGCAATCCCAATTAGCAATATGTCAATTTTAAAAAGCTCTGATATTATTTATATTCTTTGGTGTTGAATTAAACTGATTTAAACTGATCATTTTGATATTCAGCAATATGGCATTTGTGGAAAACAACAGTTATTTCCATTATTGATTAATCAAATTGATAATTCAATTTAATTTATTCATTATCGTTTAGTTTATGAGTAATAGAGCAATCGCATAGCTCAAGGTAGCATTGTCAAATTGCTTAGTTTGTCTGATAAAGAGTCAAAAATGTACTTC